>JAYMTI010000029.1:0-35225 GCA_036897505.1 Pelargonium transvaalense | reverse complement strand
GGTTCAGCATACGACCAAGTTTCTCTTTCTCAAGGTAAGTAAGAATAAACTAAAACTCTCAAATGGAAATCCATATAAGCAATATAAGTATGAATAGTACAAACTTTTGTGCCCAGACTTTATGCTTAATGTGTATAAATGGAATGTGCAGCATCATCTCAAGCAGGAGCTTCCCACAACCCCCTTTTAGTCCGAAATAGACCAGTTTCCCCTTTTGTTATACCGGGCCTACCAGAGAATCCCTCTCGACCTAAACCAAGCTGGCTAGAAGTTTAAATACAAGGGCTAACACATTCTAAGTCCCGGATCCACTTAAACTAATAGACGACTCTTTGGGGATACCCCTTCCAGTTAAGAATAGACCTTTTCGGGAGTAGACGCTGGTAATATATATATGGTAGAGACCTCTAAGGGTTTTTGCGTTGAGATAGCGTGGAATCCCCTTATTAAAGCCTTACAGCTCTGTGACTAACAGCTTCGCTTGAGCTTTTTGGGTCTACCTAAGTCTTACAACTGGGCATACCTATACGGCGATGGGTAAGCTAAGGCGTCCCCTTCGAATGAAGAAGCATTATTAAGTTTGATTTAACAGACATTGGAAACTGGCAAATCTGACTTCCGTGGTAAAGAAAGTCTTAGCTTGGATTCTAGTCATTTTGCCTTAAGTTCAAAGCTTAGGCTTACCTTGTAAGGGGACGGACTCAAAAGTCAAGCAATACCAAAAACAAGCAAAGGGAGTCTTGGATAAAGCTATACCAAGGAAAAAAGCTAATAATATGGTAATTCGGCGGAATCAGTTACCACTTATAAATAGACTATGTTGTCTTACATTATAAGCCAGAGTCTCTAAATAAGAAAAGAGCATATACCTGCATGGCCCAACAATCAATAGAAAAAGTAACACACTCCCATAATCCATTTGCTTTTCAGAGTCAGAGAATGAACTTCTTCAATTATTTGTATCCAATACTAAAGTATCGCCTTTGCTTGCATGGGATTGCGAACAACTCAGGTCATTGTCCAATCATTCTTTATATGCATATGGGAGATCGGTTAGGACTGTTAGTACGAATATAGATATTCAAGCATGAGACATTTTGGCAGGACGCAATGTGTGGAAGTGGTGAAACAAGGCTGGTTCAATGAAGGAGGTCCTTCTATTGACGACAAATTCAAAGCGGCAGGACAATACCGCAAGATGGAGTGGAGATTTGGAAGCATCAACACAAGGACATAAAGGCGTGAAACCTGTCTGAGGCGGTTACCACCAGTAGGTATCATGAATGAGGATACTGCATTGTGGACTAAAAAGGGAAACCTAGGGCTGTTTTCGTGTGCTTAAACGCGTTTTTAGGCGCTTCCATGGTGGGGATTTACGTAGGTTTTTTTCTTAAATTAAAATACTGGTTATGCACAAGCTTTACTTTAAACAGAGTAAATACTTTTTAGTAAAGTAAATAAGTTAAGAAAAAGTACTTCTTATGCTTAGTATACGTGGATTTTAATAACCCCCTTTTGAAGTGGAGAGTCCTTTTAGTATTATTATAGTACAAAAGCAAGAATAAGCCAATGTAACCCGAGAGATGATTTTCTCGTTAAGAAACTCTTGAAAAAAGTATACTAAGTCCTCTCTTTTTAAGCCAACGGTTAATTTCGATAAAGTTAATAAATTGACTTCTATTTGAGGAACCCTGGGAAATCTAGGAATTCTAATGTATAGTTCAAGTAAATTATAAACGTGTAAGTATAGGACTCGTGCATATGACCTTAAAGAGCTTTAACTCATTTTAAAGAGTAGGCACTTCATTAGCTTTTAGGAAAAATCCTAGCCAAGCCAAAATATCTAAGTTTACTTACAAGTTTAGATCCCTTTCATTCTGTATTGGTTAACGAACCCCTATAATTTAATATCTTGGTAATATTTATCCCTATAAAAAGAAGTCTTATTCCTGCTTGTAGGTTCCTGATTATTATTATTATTTACCTCCTTTTCAGATTACAGAAAATGACTACGAAAAGGCCTCATTAAAAATACCTTCTTATAAGATTATGTAATCCCTTTTTACTAGAAGATAGAGTTTTTCATAGAGTAAGAGCCCCTATATAATTAGAATTACGAAATGATTCGTTAAAGGAGCTCTTTATTATTATACTGGTATTAGTTTCTTGCCTAAAGTTACAAATAACTGGCCTATTCTCCTTCAATTTATGAAATTGGAGTTTATTATCAGTTCGACAACTTATTTAAAAATCAAGCAGTATCGGCAAATCTAAATAGTACTGAAACAAAAATGAAGCTTTTTAATGAGATATGAACTCTTACTAATCTAAAACCTATATTATAAATATTTCAAAGAAACCCTTTTACTTAAGGCTAAAGCAACTAATAAAGCTGCAATCCTATCTATGAAAAGGGAACAAGCAATTAGAGGGTCCATTTTCTATACTAATGAAATAGGAAACTCCTAAGGCTTAAGAACTAAGTAACACTTTTCTAAAAGGGGAAGACTTATTCTATTCTTATTAACACCTTGACTATTAAATCCAAATGTTAAGGGCATTAGAACACGGCTATAACAGGTATATTGGAAAAGCTCTAACTGGGATAGACGGTAAAGGAAGCATAACATAAAATCTCTTGGTGCTAATGGAAACGAGCCAAGCTAGTTATCTCAAAAGAGGTATGAAAGACTCTACTCTAGAGTTGAGGGAACTTTCCGATCTATGTGCTCAGAATTCTATTCCTTAAATAGAGTACCCGTTTAGTTGTTTAAAGGAGTTATAGAATAGTTCGCTGACAGAAACTGAATCTATTTTATTTGTTATAAGCTTAGCATCATGTTTGTTTCCTAACCGAGCTTATTGGTATTGTTGCTATGAATTTGTATTCTTGAGAGAGTACTTATCCGATGAATTGATAGCAAGTAAAAGTGGATTAATTGCAATGGAATGTCGTCAGTTATAGTTAAGTCCAGTCGTCCTATCCTAGTCAAGTTAGGTTTAGAATCCCCTCGAGTATCATTGTATTTAGGAGAGTCTCTTTTTTGAATTTATGATAGTCAAAGGTACGTCAAACCAGAATTTAGGTTATGTCCATGGGTTCTAGTCTGAATTAGAGGGTTCCTCTTGAAGTCAAGAATTTAGAAATCCCATTAAAGTCTTCACTTAGGTACGAAGTTCTTATTTCCTTAGACCGATCTGATCTCTCTGTTTAATAGATGGACCTTTCCTTAGAACCCAATTTATTATTTGTTGCACTTTCTGAATTTAGGTATTTTAGATTCCTAGGAGAAACTCGATACTTATTGATCCACTAAATTGTATTCTTGGGATAACATAAATTGGGATAAACAGAGTTCTTTCCTTGAGAGTAGGAGATTCCTAAGCTATTATATTCTCTATTAAGAGTGAAATTGTTTATAGATTTCCCGAAGAGGTACTTTATTCTGGTAAGTTGTACCATTCCTAATAGATTCCTAACAAGAAATTCTATTTATTATTTAGTGTAAGCAGGCTCAGGATTTTTATTGGGACTATCGCATTCACTATGAATTTGTATTCTTGGTAATGCTAGGAAGTGTAGCAGGCTTATTAGCAAGGTACGCAGTTCAACTTTATCTTGATTTCCGAGAATTCTGTATTGTATAAGATGTATTTCAGTATTCTTTGTTGTTGCTAGCAAGGTACTGATCTATCTGTAAAGGGATAAGGTAATAGGAGCTGCTAAAGGATTCAAAGACTTAAATGAGTGAGTTCCGGTTTTAGTAGTTTAACAAGGAAATGAATTAATTCTTTGTTGTAAGCAGATTATCTTGTACTAATGGAAACGGATTCTCTTTTAATTAATTGAAAGTTGGCTGACATTGTGGGTGTTGCTAAAGGAGTATGACACAGAATCTGATTCACTAGTTGGATGTCAGAGATTCCCTAGTTTAAGATACAATAGTTGGGTACCTAAATAGATAGAGGACTCTTCATATCTATAGACAGTGTGGCTATTTCTTGAGGGAATTTTGCTGCCTTTGAGAGAGTTTAGGAGAAAGTCTCAGTATTCATACAAGGGATTTAAGACAGAAATGTATTCCTAGTTTAGATCGCCTAATTGGATCAATTTTCTAGAGTCTAGTTAGTAGTTACACAACTTCTGAATGGGTATTCTTGAGCTGTATTCTGTACAGTATTCAGTATTCGGTTAGCTTTAAGAAGGTATTAGCGGTCGAAGGTTAGGCTAGTTTACTTGTGTAAGTATGAGACTTTATCAGATTCCAGTTTATAAGCTTAGAACTCTTAATCATGACAAGTTCTTTACTTTTGTTCAGTTGTTGAAACCAGGCTAGGCTGTATTGAAGGTAAAGGTAGAGACTGACTCAGAAAGCGAGGATTCTATTTCTTTCCTTAGTGCATTTGGAATAAGAAATAAACGGGAAACCCATGGATTTAGGAGATTCCTTTTGATGTTTGTATTCGCATGAGTCCGTATTGATTGAGGGTAAGCAGCTAATAGAGTTGGATTTCTAGGTTCCTTCAACTGCTAAGACAAGAGATTGTATTGACTCCTTTGCTTTCTTTAGCAGCACCTAATAATTAGGACTCTCACTCAGATAAGGAATGTAACCTGGAATTCCTAATAAGACCGGCTGACAAGCAGGAGTTACAGAATTCCTAAGAAGAAGAAAGTGCTAGTGGATTCTAGGAGGCTGGGTTGAAGGAAGAAGGTCCACTCAATAGCCGTTCAAGATAAATCTTGCCTCTGAAATTCCCTGGACTCTTCTTCATATTCTTATCTTGACTTAAGCCTTCTTATGACTTACTTCTTTCTGGATCTTGACTTAGTTCTTTGAAGCTATACCGTGTTTGAGAGATATACCTTTCTTCTTTGTAGGACTTACAGTTATTAGAATTGTTAGAGGGAAAAAGTACTAGAACTAGGAGTAATAGGAGATAGACTTATAGAAGAGATAGAAAGATAAGGGTATCTAGGACTGTCTATGTTCTTTATTTTTAGTGTTACTGAATTCTGGTAGCCAATTCTGTTTCTAGTCAAAGAGGTTTTACTTTTAAATCTAAAGAGGGAATTTCTTAACAAAGTCATTTAGTAATGAATAGAATATGAAAATAAGAACCTTCCCTGCCTTCGAGTTTAAGGGCTTTCTCCTACTAATCTGAGAATACTGAAGTTTTACGTTTAGCTTTCCTTTGGATTTTCCTCAATGGGAGTTCTCTGCTTTTATCACCCTTTCCTTTTAAGATTAAGAAGGAGGTTCTTATTAGACATATAAACTATTCCTTGGCAGCCTTAGTTTCGGCTTCATAGGTTTGTAGTACACAGATACTTGTACTAGTGGTCCTGAGTTTTCAGTAAGGTATCCCATTGTAAGTAATCCTTCTCTTTTATATTTGTCAAATCGAGTACCTTACGGGCGTTTAAAAGAGATTTGAGTTTCTTATACTTATAGAAAATTTTAAAATGCTTGTAGTTTTCTGGAAATGCTACGTCCTATATCTTTGAGCTATGGACTCTCTGGGAGGATAGGATAACCCAGGAACAATTCTTAATTGGTTTGGAATTTTCATACCTAAATTTACTAACTAACCGAAGTCTTAAAGATTCCCTGATAATTCCTTTTTTGAGGACCTGGTAGTAAACCTCCTTGAATAATGTATTTCCCAAAAAAGACTACCGAACCTAGATTACTGGGTATACATACTATAAACTTTATACAAAGATAGGCAGTAAAAATGCATTACCTTAATCCTATATTTTTGTCAATTTCTAAATTCAAGTGTTAGTCAGTCAAGCTCTAGCTGCTTTTTATTCTTTAAGTTCCAGGTTAAGTGATCTCTTTGCTCTCAGTATAAAAGGAGAACCGCGTTTTAGACACCCCGGAAGTTTCAAAATAAAAGATCCCTATAAAAAAGCAAATAAGTTTTGAGATATTCCTCTCTGCGCTTTCCACCAATTAAGTAAAGAGGAAGTCCTGGGTTTAAAAATCGCCTCTAAAAGAAAAGGACCCTTCTCAAAGTCTCAAAGAACTTCGAAATTCTAGACTCACTTTAATATTATTGCTCGAAATACTAGGAGTAAAAAAAGGAGCTTCGAACTGGGTAGACAAAAGTATAGAGTTCTTAATAGGATACTATATGCCTATGTACTAAGTGCCGCTATAGAAGAGAGTCTAACTCAAACCCAGGGTATGCCAGTTTTGGTAAATATTTAATCTAGTGCTATTACAAGGAATCTTTCCGATTTCTTCTAGACTCGAAGTCCCTGTAAACCTTTTTGAATTTCTTTATATGTTAAGGGTATTTTCTGCCATATGTAGCTTATCATTAAGGAGGATACAAACCGTACATACACGACTTACTCTTACCGACTAAACTTTAGGAGGTTAAGGCACTCTGGTTTATACTAGATAGTACATGAACACATTATAATACCCAGCATCTTTTTATTCTCATGACTTACTTGTTCTTTGTTTTGATGATAGCAGGAGCTCTAGGAACACCTGTCAGTAGCAGTATACCAGTGTCCGTAAGAGCAAGCCAAGTCTAAGAAGGAATATAAGCCAGTACAATTCCTAGAGATGGAGCGAGCAAGCACGTGTAAGTAAGAAGGTATAGAAGGAAGAGCAAGCCAAGCTAGCCGGTGTAGCTAATGTAAGCAAGCCTGCCAGTCCAAGCCCAGTCCCTGGTAGCTAGTTTTATTGTAGCTAGTATATATAATAGTAATATAACACATAGTTATTCTAGATAGTTATTTAAGTATTGTATTATTGTCTTAGTCTTAAATATATACTATATAAGTTCTTTATAGATAGTATAGTAATGAGTATTATAGAGTATTATAGGATAGTTAATTAGTAGTATAAGTTAAGGTATTTCCCTCATGTACTATGTAGTTACTGACACGAGAGGATAGAGCCTTAAAAAGAATAGAAAGCATTACTCTTACCGACTGAAACTTATCTTATCTGCGATCTAAATGACTGGATCTTTTCAAATATCTTAGAGCCCTCACTTTTCCTGTACTTTAGCTCTACACCTGGTTAATTATGCTTGCTCGTTGAAGTAGCCGCTCAATGATAATATAAAAAGAACCAGACACAAACCCCAAAACTGATAGCTTCACAGAAAGGGACTCCTTTCCTTTATAGTATATAGTATTCACTTCTCTCACTCATATCTGACGAGTTCTTATAAGTATTCTTGTAGTAATTGCATAAGAGAGAGTATTCTTTTAATTAAAAATAGCCAAGCTCTAAGGTATGTAATCTAGTGTAACATGTCGCTACAAAAGCGACTACGACTAAAAGATAGAAACCTCCATAGCGCGCATAATTCTTGCTTTAAATGGTTTAATAGGGGGAGTTAAAAGTTAAAAGAAAGCCCTTTTCAGACACTTTTCTTTTTCCGGCACCAAAATAACGCGCTTTTCGCTTTCAACGTAGGGCACAAGGTATTACTGGGAGCTTGCTGAATTAGCAATAATACCCTATCTAGGTAGGGAACTCCGCTAGTATATGTCCTAGTGAGAGCACTCAATTCGATTGCTGAGTAAATAGCACAAGGTTTAGCTTGCATAAATTAAGGATATAAATAGACGGTGAGTTACCTACTGAAAACTATATCTATATTACAAATTATCCGGTGGAAACTCTTGTACTACAGCATAAGTTTGTTATTTAGAGATCAAAAAAAAGAGATAAAGCTGAAATCTTAAGTGTCAAAGTAAAAAAGTAAGCACATGAGCTGAATTTCTATAGCAGCGCCCCGCAATAGGATGCTGTTTAATAAACAATTGAAAGAATCTCTATTAATTAATTTCTTGAGGATATAGACCTTATCCTTGTGACTTAGCATAGTATTGCTACTGCCCTACGAATCTAAAAAAAAAGCACTCAATTATGTATAAAAGGTATAGCCTCCGAATCTAGTTGATAAGTTAAAAGATTACCCTTGTTTTGGCTTTTGCTTTCACAAAAGTGCCCCCCTGAACTAGTGAAATGATATTTCCTAAGGTGTGTCAAATTTACTAATAAATGGAGCTCGTAAGAACAGAATATCTTCAAAAATAAGAGCTTTCCTCGCGTGCTAAGGCATCTAAATTATTAAATCAAGCTACAGAAAGAGTCGCAATATATATACGAAAAAAGATTACTCTATTTATTTGTTGAAATCACTTTTTAAGGGCCTACACTTCAGATAAAGGATACATAAATTAGGACAGGCGCATAAATTTTTCGCTTGATAATCAGAATTGAACTTATGCTTTTTTTATTTACCCCGAATCATTATTATTAACTCAAGCTATAAGGCTTACTCAGCCGCTTTTCTTTTTTGGGAATTCCCTTAATAAATTCAAGACACGGATTTTGCCTAGTATTCTACTCCATTTACTTAAAAAAACAAAAAATCTCCTTAGGTTGGTGTTCTTTTGTAGGCTTTAAAATTTGTGCAGGTCTTTGCGGATTCTGTTATAAAGAGTATAAAGAGTAAGCTTCAACAGGGTCTTTGATATTAAGTTCCTAATTTTTATGCGATAGAATTCTTCTAAAGGGATGCTTTCAAGCTTGAAGTATATAAGTTAACGTATCGAGGAGAATTCTAAACTTATTTAGTATATTAACTGACGAGAAAAAAAAGACTTTGTATATACCCAATCAAGGAATCCAAAAGTAAAACCTCGCTATATCTCAATCTATAAGGAAAGCGAGAGCTCTATAATTACTAATACAAAAAAAAATGAAGGTGAACCAAACACCCTATTCATATCTAATTCAACAAGTCATGATAAAGCCCTGGAAAGTTCTTTTTGATAGAAAATTTCTGCTAGACTTAACTTAATAAAACTTAGGATTACCCGCATTCAAGGAAAAGAAAAGAGTACCTCTCGTTACTCAGGATAGTAAAAGATCTTATTTGAAATACCTTTGTAGAATTTCGTTCTAGTTAGGTTAGGATAAGGATTCCTATTGTAACTGTCCTATATTGTGTGGGTACTCTCTTTCAAGAAATAAGACTCAGATTGAACCGAATTTATTATAGTAACCAAGCACATTACACCACTTAACTAGTTGACGTTAAATACGGATAAAAAGAGTGCTTTTAAAGTTCTGCGCCAAATATGTATTTCACAGGACTTAGAGTTGGGATAGTTAGTCCAAAGAAATATATTGTACCCTTTTTGGATCCTACAGAAAAGCAAACTCGAGGTATTCTTTAATATTGAAGTGAAGAGACGTCTCGAATTTAGATAGAGCGTAATCCGCCCTTCTTTTACAGCTTTACTCCGGAATACTTCATTGAAAGGCCCTTTTTTCTACTCCCTACTTTATACTCGACCTTGGCGCTTACAAAAAATGTAACACGATTCGAAATCTCTAAACTTTACTTTAGCTGTTCTAACTAAGCAACTCGACTTTACACCTTTTCAAATTCCAAGGTAATTTACCTACTACCGCAGGGTTTAACTTACTATTCGAGTACTAAAACCGAATAAAACAAGGATTTTTTTTCGTAGGGAAGAAATATCTATTAAAAAAAGAGTAACCTCACCTGGTGTACGTAGGAGTTCTAAGGTTTGCGACTTCTTATTATTTCATTCTGCGCTTTTGGAGACTAAACTGGAATAGAAAAAGTATACTTATAGAGTCCGTGCTATGTGATTATACGCAGATGCCTTTCCTAGAATCCTTTATTTATAGGGCGTATAAACTTTTGAAAAAAAAAAAAAACTGGAGAGCTCACTGAAGTTATATATACTAGGCAATTCTTTGCTATCTTGATCTAGACTCTGGTTTGTGTATTAAAAAATTTCTATACCTTATTTAGTAGAAAATACGTTATCTTGAAAAGCGCCTTTTTAGGGAAATCCTTAGAATATTTCTCTCAAGCATTGGAAAATTGGACTCCCAGCGGATCCCTTGCTGTAAAAAAAACCCTCTCTGCTCATTTTTTTTTTTTTACACGAATCAAAAAGTTTAGTGGATATCAGGTACGACCCTCTTTAAATTAAACAAGAACTCTATAAATTATACTGCTGCTAATAGTCAAAAAGCAAGACTTCCTTACTTAATATTCAGCAATGGACACGCCTATATGAGGGAAACCTTTAGCTTCAGGATTCCCATCAGTGTTTGGTAATACAAGTAAAGTCAGTAAGGTTTAAATACGAAAAATCTAACGATAAAAATGAGGAGGACCTAAACCTTAAAACAAGGAATCACTTCTTGTTTTGAAAATATTGGGACGAAAATGACTAGACACAAGACGCTACTTTTTGAGAGGAGCCATGTAATTAATTTAATTAATTTTTAGAATACTCTTTATATTTCTATATGAGATACTCCAACCAGATAACTAGATCTGACATATTAGAATAAGAGTTTCTATTTCTGCAAGCAAAGCTTAATTAAAAAGAATTTAGTATTGTATAAATCTCAAAATAACAAGTAAATGTAAGTAGACCCGGATCTTTGTCCCTACTGCGTATAGCTTAGAAATTTTTTCGTTTGGAACAAAGGACTCCTTTATAGAATAGAGTTACCTTTATTTGATTCACAATTTATGTATTTACAGTATCTAGCTATTTGAGTCAAAGAAGGCAGTAAGGGCAGGATAACCCTCTCTTTTTTCTAGTTCCTTCATTCGGGTAGAGGTATCCTCCTAATATTAAATACTCGGGAAGCTGACCTATAGCTTGACTCTGCAAAAACGTCGTCTTGAGGTTTTGATAAAAGGTCTTTTTATATTATTAGTGGGGTCATATGGGTTTTATTAAAAAAGCCTTAAGATAGGTGCTTTTTTTTTATACAGGAAATTACAATAATAAGGGATATGAACCCCCTCAGAGTACTCGCGGGTTATTCCAAGAGGCTAAAAGGGTGGAGCAATCCTGTATTTTCACGGTCCAAGTGTCCACTAATATAAGGGAATCCGAGATTTGTTGGATAGAGTATTTTTTTATAATCTAAGAGTTTAGAAATTATACTTATTGGGTAGGGTTTACTAAAGTATTATCGCAGACAGACACTTAAGTGAGTACTTCGGTAGAGCTGCTCTTGGCTAGCCTTAGAGATCTGCCTGCGTGAGTGTCCTTGTTTGTTTGATATAATCACAAAAAGTGGTTTTTTTCTGAGGCTGAGGATCCCTTTCTTTCATTATTAGAATTACATGTCATACCTTAATAAAAGTCCAGGACAGGTAGAGGTAAACCCATAATAAATATATTATAATAGCAACTTGTTCTATTTCTATATCTAGTAAATATACTAAGAGATAAAATCCCTTTGTTGTCTCTTTCGGTATTTTGAAAGCCACACTCCTTGTGCAAGGAAACTCTACTTTACAAAGTAAATCTAATTAAAGTGCCCGCTAGAATTCGTGGACCGCAGTAAGATACTTGTAATTCCTCAACAGATTATAAGACCTCTACTGGGGACCCTCACTCCTTTTTTTCTTACTGCAACAATTTTTACTTAACTTAATTGGAGAGTAGTCTATAGTCCTCTTTTCTCCGCTTCAGGTAGATATGTTTATTAAGACAAATAACGTGGTTACTTTCCTTTTTTGAGTTTTATTATAGTCAGGAATTCCACAGACTAGACTAGGGCGAGCCTCTAGATACAGTAAAGGGCCCCCATGTGGTAATATGTCACAAACTTATTTCTAGGGTTTTATTTATTTATTATAAGGAGGTTTCTAAGAAGCATTCAGAATTTGACACTTATCCTGTATCAGAGTAACAATAACGCATAAGATTATAAGTTTCCATAATTAGAACCCTAATTCGAATTAGAGGCACACTTACTAGGATTTCGAATATATAAGTTATATAAGGATTGAGTTCAACCTTATTCACGAGGATATAAAACTACAGCAGAATAGTAATACCTTGTGTCAAAATACAAAGAATAAGAAGGGCTTAGTTGACTAATTACAAGTTGTTTAGGAAGAGGGGACCTTTTTAAGACCAGAGCTACCCCTTTAATGTGTGCCCGCAGAAAGTCGAAAGAGTCCCCGGAGTTTATCAACGAAAGGAAATAGGTATACTTTAAATTTAGGGTGTTTTTACTATTATAATTATAGCCTACTCGTGAGGGATATTCGTGTACAAACACTAAAGCTAATTTACAAATTTATTAGAGAATTTGACCTTCTTAGGGCAACGGGTATCTAACTAGAACCTTGTCTCTGACCAGAAGTTGCTGGTCGCAATGCCTTATCGTCTTCCCATGGGGCATGAAACTAGCCGGGATATCGACTAATCCTTAAAAAATAAGGTACACGCACTTGGGTTTAGAAGTCCATGTTTCAATCGGGTAGGTCTTGATAAAGAGGTTGTACTAAATACAATTCCAAGTAGGAGTCGATGAAGAGAAGTATAGTCCTGTATTTTTGTTTTCGAGTCGGCGATTCTCTATTATACACTCCTTGCCTTTCTTCAATCGTAACCTAGCAGCTAGACACATTTCGAGAAAGGATGCTTAATTCATGGGTTTGCTAGACCACTCGAATGTACCAATCAATCTCTTACACTGATCCGGTAAGTTGGTACTAAAAGTTGTCAAAGATGGCCTTCGGTAAGACGTGAGGAAGATTGGACGAGCTATACAAAGTCTACACCTTTCTAAGCTAAGGGTGGCTAAATCTTAGTAGGGAACTTGTATTGAATAGTAAAATAGAAATTGCTCAGTTCTCTAATCTACTGCGCTCTAAGGCTATAACCAAAACTGGCTTTTGGTATAGGTTCTTTCTTTGTAATTAGAAAGATAAGTGAAGAGAGTAAAACGTAGAAGATTCTCTAAGAAGTGACTTACACATGATTAAAAGAGGACGTTAGGTGAAGCAAGGATTCGGAAGTTTAGGTTAGAGCAAGTGTTCCGTTAAGTATAAGTTAAGTGGAATTCGGAGAACTCTCGCTGCTGGGATTGACCCTTACTTAATTGGAGATATTCTATAAGCTGCTAATCGAATATAGAAAGAGATTTTGGCGAAGAGATTTGAAAGGCATCCTACATTATGCAGGATCGCTTTAACAACTGTAATCAGGATTTCGGTTTTTAAACTTCTTGTACATGGAGCTTATGCTAATTATAATAAACTAGTAACCTAAGAGACCTTTGAGCAATCCTTTTAATGGAATGTCTCGGGATGTTTGTTTAGTAGAATAAGGTACAGATCTATATCATGTTGTTTCTACAGGAAATGCGATTCGAACTCGTGCATCCTCAATTCCAAATAGCACATTGGTACTAAAAGATTAGGCTTTTCAGAACCGCTAAAATTAGAAAATGTAATCACAAAACTAAGAAGAAAGGGTTCTACTGTTGTAGTACCTCTAGCGAAGCAACAAGTTAAGCTAAATTAAGTTTCTTAATCTTAATAGATAGTGTTTTTCTAGTCTGCGAGCTAAAGTAAAGAGGATTCCTTGGGTATTCCCTAGTATAAGAATTCCTGAACAAGGGAAAGGTAATTCAATTTAATAGATTCTCTAAAATGTTGTTATCCTTAGGTACTCTGGAAAGCTGGTTGGGATACATTTATAGTGAGTGCAATTACTTAGATTTGTGTAATCCTTTATATAGATATATAGATATAGGGTCTTTCAAGATAGTTTATAATTTTTTGTACTTTGTTTGGGTAAAACAAGCATGACATAAAGAAATAAAGCAAATCCCCTTTAAATAAAAAAAAAGTATTCGCTTCAGAATCAGAAGGTTGATCTTAGCTATTATAATCTTACAGAAAATAGAGCCAGCTTGTTAATTTAATTAACACTTCCTTTTTGATTTAAATTGGCTTGTTCAGCTGATCGGAATACCAAAGAAAGAAAGAAAAGGAGGTTAATGCCATATAGTATTATAGATGGAACACCTTACACTATAAAAGACCGGAAAAAACAGGCTCTCAAACAAATGACTTCCGCTAAAACTCTTTATTATATTCCCGAAAATCTCAATTCAACTTAAAAACTTGTGTTTGTTAGAGGTCTAATAAACTACGTAAGGACATAGCAATCCTTAGCTAGAAACTCCAATTCTTGTATCTTAAAAGGAGCACTTTCTAACTATATATAGATCTGGACTTGAGCTTAACTACCTAACTAATCCTTAGTGAACTAATAAGAAAAAAAAACCCTTTACATGCCGATTCCACGAATCAGTGCTTTAACCACTTAGCTATACTCCAGAATGGGACGGTTCAAATCGGGCTTTTACAATCTAAATAGATAGTTCGTGAGCGGACAAAGTTGATAGGTTTTCGGCATAAGAATCGCTTACAAAAGGGTCTTTATCTAAATTTCACCTTTACTAGTTATTGCTTGACTTTCTCGTGAAATAATAAAAAGGATCCTAGGGGGCCTGCTAAAGTAGTATATATCTCTAATATTAAAGTAGAGCTCTATCTGAAAAGAAATTTTAAATAAGTTAGAAAATAGTCTAATTCATGTGGAAAAAAAAAGTTTAATTCATATATCACTAGGTTCCACTAAATTCAGGTTCTAGTTTAATATTTTACGCTTTCTTATTAATTATTATCTCGAAATACCCCCTTATACAGCTTATATAAATCAACAATCCTTCAACATACCATAGTCGGTGTTTTGCTTTACAAATAGAAACTCTAGATACCTCTTTAGTATACAACTACACGAAAAGAATTCTACACTATAATTGGCCTTTTCGTATCTTATAATGCACTTTACATGTATGAGATTCGATTCTCCATTATATTCGTTTTTATTAGGCTTTTCGAACTACAATAGAGTTCTGTATAAGTCGTTAAAAGATTGTCCTTGTATGATAAACAAGAAATTGAGGGCCCCCATTTTGCAATACAGTTAAGAATACCGCGGATACTTAGGGACAAAGAAGGGTTAATAAAATAGCTGGGGTAGAAGTGTTGTGTATAAAACCCTACCTCTAGTTAGAGCTCTACTCAAGTCCTGCCCAGGGTTCTCCAGGAAATTCCCTTTTTTACTCATAACCTAAAATCTAGTCAGTGTTCCTTGGGTCTTATTGAAAAGAATATCCTCATCTAATTTTTCGTACAAAACAAAATAACAAACAATAAACGGGACTATAAAAGAACGAAGAATGCTGCTAGTTGCAACAAACATCTTTAATATACTTTTTTATTATAGCCGGATCTTTCCTGTAGCTATGTTGAGGGTTTTCTATAACTCAAAAAAGTAAATAACATCGGTTTAAGTTAGTTTTGTAAGTTCTGAACCAGGTTACTCGGCAATTTTGTCCAGTTCGACGAGATTGGAAAAAGGAATTCCTGCTAAAAACTATAAAACAGCTGGTGGTATAGAAAGCCTCTTACTTTTAGGTTCATTTATTATAGAGTAGAAGTATGATAGATAAGAAACTATGCCCTAATGAATTTGAATACTAGGAATTTAGTTTCGTGTAAAAGTTCAACGGCAGAGTGCTCTGTATTTGGTTTTCTACAAGAGGAGGGTAGAGCCCTTAAAAGCTCTCCATATAGGTATGAGTATTCCTCTTTGATTTGAGGTAAGGCCCCTTTAAGTATTTTATGAGTGAATTTCCTTAGAAGTAAGTGATACCCGTTTTCTATTTTATAAAAGAAAGTATACTAACCCTTATGTGATGTGTCGTATTAGAACTAGAAGGTACTAGTAATGTGACCTTGGTATATTATAAACCAAAACAAATATAAAGCTCGGTAAGGAAATTTTAAGTCTTTTAAGACCCTGTTGTAAAACAAAGTGAAATTTTTCCGAGCACGGGTCAAGTTTAAGTTGTAATGATAGAATATGAGGGAAGCCTTCGCTTTTAGAGTGCTTTATTAATAAATAGGGTTCTCCTTTAGTTCTATTAGATGGGTGTTGTCCGTTAACCTCTCTTTCATAGAATTTAGGCATTTTTTCTATGATTTCCGTTGGGTTATTTCTTAGGGATTACCTGCCAGCTACTGGGTAGATTCAAGGGCTTAGGACAGGCTCTAATAACAAAAACGTAGAGGAAACTTCTTCTTAATAGGTTTTTTTTCCTCTAGCAGAAGACTTTCAAAAAAGGACCCTTTTCAAGCGAGGTAAAAAGAATTTCTGTTATTAAAGAGGGTTCGAAAGTATCACAAAACGCTGGAATTTTAGTATTAAAAGTATTTACTTCGACTGTCTTTTCCTTCAAATTCCAACTTAGGGGAAACAAAGGAATCCTCCCGTTTACGTAAGAGAATAGGGGCCCTTGTCGAAGGTAGACCCTTCCAGCACCCCTGAGAAATAAATACCTCTGAATCAAAGATTTTTTTTTTACAAATGAAAGCAAACCTATGCCAAAGTTCTTATCTAAAGTATCTTTTCTCGTTAGTTTAGCGGCCTGCTAAGGTGCCTTTTTTTTCATATTTACATTATACCTCTTTATCATTCGATTTCCTGTATTTTTTCATTACTTGCTTTTTCTGAAACTGCCTTGCTTGTCAAATTCCTTAGATTCTAGTTAAGCTAACCTCTAAGAAAAGACCCTGACTAAGAAGATGAAGTGGCTTCCTTGTTTACTACCTTCCTAATATCTATAAACCTGTCCTAAATCCTAGAAAGAAACCCAATCCCCTACTATCTAAAAATCCCCTATCTAGCCCAGCTACCCTATAGACTAGAGTTAAGAATAAGAATGGAAAGACCAAGTCTAAAACTATTCTTCTTTGTTTGAGATCCCTAACTAGACAATCCTTCAGAGTTTGCTTTGTATAGAGTTGGTATACACTAGATGGATAAGGTGTATGAGACAGAATTTGATTCCGGTTTAGGACATAAGCTTAGAAAGGACTCTCGACTAGACCTAGAGCAGACTCTTCCGACACACACCCAAGATATCTGTGACAGTGTAGCTAGGCTTAAAAGAATGAATTGTTCTAACGGGATAGCAGGTAAGATTTATCTTAGAATTGTAGCTCTTAGTTCTTGTAAAGGAGTTACTTAATGGTCTTAATGAAAGCTGGCAGACATTGCTGGTAATGGATTTAGGCTAAATTCCCTTAAATTTAGTTATTATTACAAGCTGTTTATACTTGAGTTCAAGGAGTACTACTCTATATTCGGCTTCCGCTTATCCTATAATTCAGGACAGACAAAATTGAGTCTAGTGGTTTTATTACAAGTTTTTCATCTCATTATTTCTTTTAGTTTAACGAGAATACTAGGATCCCACAAAAGTTTAATAACTTGCCTAGTAGAAAAAAGGAGATTCCCAATTCAGTTTTATACTTTCGATTTACTAAAAAAGTTGTGTCTTTAAAGCTTCTTATTCTCCTATCAGCTTAAATGTTTATAACTACTCAGATATTCTCTACAAGGAAAAACCTATCCAGCATATATTCATTCAAAGGGGTCACCTTCAGGGTATTAATATGTATTAGGGATTGCTCCTTTTAGGAAGCTAAGTAATGTACTTTCAGGCAAAAAAGTTTTAATTCTCAGATTTTCAAGTAGTAATTAATGGACTCTCTTGCTATTTAGTCTTTGATAAGAATCCTAATGGACTCCTAGACAGGAAGCTCCTCGCTTACTTTATAACGTGTCTGAATCAAGTCTATATTGAATTGAATAATAAACGGAATTGAGGGAAGTAGTAAGTCCAGGGATACTTGATTATTCTAGAGTCTAGGGGCAAAGGTTCTTTATAAGTACCGTATCAGTAGATAAAAACTTAATTTTAGGAAACAAAATAGGCTAAAGCCAAGAAGATCTGATAAAAGGAAACTTATTAAACAACAACTAAACTTTCTACTCTGTAACATGAATAGAGAGCTTTCTTAACAACTATAGGAATGAAACTATTAACAAATAAACTAATCTAAGGGAAACCAATGAAAAGGATTACAAATAGCAATGGTTTATCTATTGTACCTAAACTAAGGAAATTGATTAATAAAAAAAAAGAAAGACTATAGACTCCTATTATATATACTACTATTCCATTACTAACCTACAATATACTCAAGAGATACTTCTACTAAGACATTATATACAGCCAGAATACTAATAGGTAATAGAACTCCTAGCTACAAGAAGAAGCCCCATATCGATAAGAGTGGGAGTATAATAGCTACAGTAGGTACAGGGAACCATAAGAAGACTAAGAAAGCTACCAGGGCTCATAAGAAGATACGGATTCAGTTACAGAGTCTAACTCTTAGGTAGGAAAGGTCTAGCTCCTAATAAGATAGGTAGTACAAGTATAAGCGCTATCAAAACAAGTAAGATTAAGGGTAGGAGTGTAAATAAATCCAGGAATTAAGAGTAAAGTATATACCAGTTTGAGAGGTTCTCTTAGAATTCAAGTAGGAAAAGTGTCAACTAATGGGAATAGAACTCATGTATTTGTTGGTAAGTAAGGTTGTTATCTAGGAATCCTCTTATAATTTCTAATTTGTTCCTCAAGATTTTCTTTACTTCAGTAGAGAGAGCTGCATAAGGCAGGGAATACTAGTTATAATAAGAGTATAACCCATAGGATACAAATCTAAATACAGAGTAAAGCTCTTTTAAGTTTTAAGGAAGCGTATCAAGACTTAGAAGAGGTGTAGTTATGAGTAAGAAACAAGGGTTACAGATTCCTTAGAAAGTTATGGAAGTAAGACGTTAAGTATATAATAGGGTATCCTGCTTTACGAAAGTACCAACAACTATTCGATGCATTATACGTTCAGTAGAGTATAGTATTTACCTCATTTTATACTGGCCGGCTTCTTTAGAGTAGAACCTAAACCCTATGAAAAGGGAAATGCCAGGGTTCGAGTCTGATTAGTTGTAGAAAGGCAGAATTCCTGTTAAGTATTTGATAAGTAAAATTAACTAACAAGTGCTGCTTACAGTTCGAATTGAATTAATTACACCGAAGAAAAAAAAGGCTTTGAGGGTAGTTAGGTAACCGTTTTACTCTATATCTTTTGTATATTAAAGCCCTCTTATTCATAACATATTTAAGGTGGTTTTACTTTATAAAAAATTAGGAGTATCCGGAATTTTCTTAGTTATTAGCTTACTTTTTACAAGTTGGGATTTCAAAGGGGGCTCTACTTCACTTCTTTCTAATATCGACAAGTTACGGATTACTAGGTTTCTAAAGGAGCTTGTCTTAACAAAGAATTAAGTAATTCCCGTGGATTTAGGAAATTGCAGGATTTTACTACGTATTTTAACAAAATTGACTAATAATTCCGAATAATGTACAGGGTTGCTCTAAACTTGAACACGATCTTTTCTTTATTTGACCTAACAAGATCCCTTTAACTCGAATAGGAGAGCCTGTAGAATTTTAAACCATAAGGAAACCTCTTAAAATAATACATGAATTCGTGTAATCCTGGACTAAAAACCTTAAATATTGTGGGCAGTACCTGCTCGATCTTAAAAGAGTTTCCTAGTAAGGGTTTTCCCTTGACCTGAAAGGCTTTTATTGCTTGCTAAAATAACCCCTAAAACCTAACCAGTACAAGGACTTGATGTATAACATTACGGAATACCTCCAACCTAGGAGTATAAAAAAGGCTTAGAGCTAGTTACTGGGAGCGAGAGCGAATAAACTGGCTTATAACAAACTTACTCAAATAGATTTACCCTATCCTACACAGTACATGTCCCTGAATTCTGATATAATAAAACAAGGATTCGGTATCTATGATTGGTGTAGAAAGCCGATCTCTCTAAAAAAAAAATGTTTTTTAGCTTTCTCAGCTTGCATAAGGTTCTATTTAGTTGAATTACTGACTTCATCCTGACTGAGAATTTGAAACTTTAAGGTCGACTATTGCTAAACGAATGTACTTACAATCACTATAAGAAGGTTTCCTATACTCAGGAATTTCTAGATTTGAAGAACAAACCTGCCCTTTAATTGTTGATTACTCTTCTGATAGTCTCCAGAGAATCAAAATTATTGATGAAAATTGTTTGTCTTGGTCGAGGTACTGGTTTTTTTTCTACTTTAGAGTGGAGGAAGTCGTAAAATATACAATGAATTTTTCGCCGCTCCAGGATAAATTTGAAATTACTTTTCGGGTTTTTGTCCTAAGAAACGGGTACACAGAGGTTATCTTAATCTTACTTTATTATCTGGGCTATTTGATTGAGTATAGTAGTCCCCTTTTTAGAATGCGTTAAAATAGAAAGATTTAGTACTAAAAGGATTCCTTAAACATAGTTTTTTTTTTCTTGTTTCTTTTGCTGAAGTAAAGTAGTAAAATTGGGATATTAAATGGAATACAGAAGCTTTCCCAGAGGTAATTAAAAGGGGCTTCAACAAGTGCATCTGTACTAAGAATAATATATACAATGACTCAGAATTAAGATTATTTGAGTTTTGTCACAGGGGACTTACTTTCTTGTACATAATAAGGAGTTATAGACGGATAGGATAAGTTGATTTTAATTAATAAAACGAGGATTACCATGTATTATGTATTTTTTTATTCCTTAATCTCCTAACTAAACTAAATGTATTTTTACAGGTATATTGGCGTTGAGTGAGAAATCTCCGATTCACTTAAATTAGCTTTAGCGAGGGATAGCACATCAAATTATAGAGGCTCTAAAACTCTTAACTAAAAGTAAAAAGGACTTAGTCAAGCTATTTACAATATATTTTAAGTCCTCCATTGAAGAAGGCACTCTCAGAACGGTATATGAGTCTCCTCAGGTATCCTGTAAATTGAATCCCAATACGTCTAAAACAGGTAAGTTAAGTAGAATCCCTCATTCTCCTTAGAATTGAATCTAAGAAAAGCTTAAATGAGTTCCTGTTTTAATAGTTTGTAGCTTTTGTCTTTGGATGCTTTAGGGAAGACAGTCCTTTCCTTTGCTATGACGGTCAGGGTCTTTCTTTCCCAATGTAAACAAATGAGTTCCCGAACTTGATTCCGATAATTGTGAGAGTACAAGTCCAGTCCTATATATATAGTTTTATTCACGTCCAATAAAAATCTAGTGAAATACTAACAATAAATAAGCCCTGGAAAATAACTTCATAAGATAAGGATCCCTAAACGTTAACCTTTGCCTAGGAGAACGGCCCCTGCAACAAGTTTTAGGAGCCTAATAAAATACGTAAATTCGGGAGTGTTGACCTCTTTTAGTTACTTAACAACGTGTATGACTTAAGCCTTCTATAGTATAGAAAACGCAGGAATATCTATATCTACCTATTTCTTCGCTGTCAAAGGGGTCCCTATCTTCGTAATTAACTTTTTAAGTACCCGATCCAAGTCTGCTCTTAAACTTATAGTTGAATTGAAAGTATAGCAAAGGTCTTGTAAATTGCAGCTTTTGCTTTAAAGACCAGAAATCTAGAAAGACAGGGATTAAAATATTTCTTTCTTAACAAGGACGGAGCCTCCTAGATTACTTTTTGTGTAATGATATTCTGACTGCCCCGGAAAGAATAGAATATACTTGAGTAGGCCCTTCCCTAGTGAAATGCCCCTAAGTTGTATAACTTATTCGAAAGATTCAGTAGAAGAAAAACCTCCTAAACCAAAGAGTCCCCTTTTTGCTGGGAATACCCGGTTTTGTAATATTAAAAAAGAAATTTTGTATAATGCGGGATTCGCTAATTATTTCTTTGTACACGGGGATCCTTTACTTCATGCAAAAGCATTGTAACAATTCAGTTTTTTAATTATAGACTATCCAGGCCACTTGTGAAAGCTCCGCCTCAAGGACACTTTAAAAGACAAAGCATTTAGATACACTTTACTGATCAACATATATTATTCCTGGATTTTACTCTATTTTTAAGGATTCTGACAGTATACAATTGGAGATTCGTTTATCCATTACAAGCAAGCAAGAAAGTAGTACTTAAAATAAGAAAGAATACAAGTATCGCCAGTTCCGGGGTATTCTATAAAGTAATAAGACAAAAGATATCTGGGCAATGTATAAAAGCATAACAAATCAAATTAGGAAACCTCTTGTCTAAATAGGATATAAAATTCGATAATAGATCAACTTTAGATTTAGCTTAATATTCTTCGTTTTGCCCTCGCGAAGTATAGGTTTCGAGTCCTGTTCCGGATCTTTGAGTACAATATCTTAGAATGCCGGGTACGGCTAACTAGAGGAAACTAGAAACGATAGAGAAGGGCACTTTATTTAGTATCAAACAGCGAATCAAAAAGGAAAGACTTCTGACTCTCGTATTTAACCAAAGGAAGTAAATGGTTGGAAATGCCCGGAATAAATAAAGAATTCACATGGAATCCCAGGTCTAAGAGTGCTTTACACATAGAGATAATATCTATTAGTGAACAGGGATTCTACACATATACAAAAACTCTTAATTACCGGATACTCGGGAGCTTGCCGAGGTTAGGAGATCTTAATAATAGTACTCTTAATGTTCATAAAGATTCTTAGTATATGGCCTTATACACCCAAAAAATCTACTCAAGGAATCCTAACTGGAATCTAAATAGAAGAGACGAGAGTCTAATATAATAATATATGCTTTTACTTATTGCAAAAACCCGAGCTTTTTACTTAACTTGTTTTACTTTTAACTTTAGGATTTCTTCTAATATTTTAGGCATATAGTTAGGGGTACCCTAGTAGAAATTAAGCACAAGCAGCTCGTACAAATCTTGTGAATCAAAGACAAAGGGGGTTTTGTTATATAGAAACAAAGCAATTAATAAAGACCCTCGTAAATTTTAGGTCTCACGGGTTTCCCTTAGTTAGTAAACAATTCAAGATCCTCATTTCTTCTCATAAATTCAGTTTAGTATTTGGGGCTTCTTCTCCTACCCGGCCCGGATTTTCCAGACAAGAAGGAGTTTTAATAATATTTAATGGCAGAGCTCTTGCGCTAATTAATCTAAGTTATGAGGGTTATCTAGAGTTACAACACTCAACAAGGAGACCTTACTAGGAGCCCAAATTGAAGTCCTATTAAAAGAAACTAAGGAACCCTTTGTCCCCATTCGAACCTTTTGTTTTGCAAGGCTCTATTAGCAGGGTGTAGCACAGCCCTTATTTTTTATAAAATACTCCTAAGATTTTTTTTTTCAAATAGACATAGTAGAAATTTTAAGCCAGTCGCTAATTAATACCGATTCCTGTTTTTTGACACCTCCTTTTATCAATCAAATACCTAAAAGATCCGTTTCCAGGATATCTTACTCTTTTAGCAGCGGTAAAGACTTTTTTGATACCGTTAACTTTTCTAGGTTTCCAAAAGGACGCAACCCTTCAATAATCTGACAGAAAATTTTGCCCCGATTACACTGTATATAATCCCAAACTTATAGGAATACTTGACAGCTCACCTGCCTCTCTTTTAATATGTAAGAGAAGTTTACACGGATCCGGTTTTAAGTTTAAGACGACGAGGTTTCTTTATAAACTCATACTAAAGGTCTTATACAATTGGGGGTTAGTTTCCTGACTTTACTTACAACAAAAGAATTCCTCTAACTAATTGCATTGCAGAGCGTGGAAAAGCTTAAGCTTAGTGGTTAACCGACGAAAAGTTTAGAGTATATAAATATAGGTATATCGAATAATAGGAAATTCTGGGTGTCTTCCTTTTGAAGTCAGCTTTATATTTGAGTATCAAGTGACTCAATTT
This sequence comes from Pelargonium transvaalense, assembly GCA_036897505.1. NCBI lineage: Eukaryota > Viridiplantae > Streptophyta > Magnoliopsida > Geraniales > Geraniaceae > Pelargonium > Pelargonium transvaalense. Next base: position 11,628 of record JAYMTI010000029.1, on the reverse strand, counting down.
CATTTATGTCGGATTTATAGGAATTTTAGTAAACTTTATTGGAATTTCTTTTCATTTTGCTTTATTAAATATTCAGAATATCTGGGCTAGTACTGAGTCATTAGTCATTATAAGGGTCCTTAAATTCTTTATGAGAGCTTTGACTGCACTTAAACTTAGTTTAAATTGCTTTTGCTTATAAGAGCTTCGGGGTTCCTTAACAAGGAAAGGGGGAATCCGTAAACCTTTAAACCGCGCCTTTTCCTTACTAGACTAGAGAAACTCGAAAAGAGTCTAAGGAAAAAAGACTGGCATTGTACTACAAAAGTCTTGTCCAGGAGGTAATTGATGAGATATCGAATAAAAGCAGGCTACTCTCTAAAAGCCAAAAAAAAAGATATATATATATATATGTCTTCACTTTATTTAGATTTATAACTACTGCTTTTTTTAAGTCTAACCAAGAAATGTGAGATCTCCAGTTATACAACGCAGCCCTTTTAATTGCTCAAGCGAAAGCTTTTACTTCTATTTATACTATACTGGGGCCCTAAAACTACACTCTATACTGGAATTTCAAGGTCTCAAGACAGTAAAAGCATTTAGTTTTTGCAAGTAGCAGGCACTTAAAGACTCCCAATTAGCTGGTTAGCTGGAATTTAGAGTAGAAGGCCGCTCCCTGATAAGGTAAACATTATAATATATATAGCAGAAGTTTTAGTCCGAAGATTCCGGGCGGTCGATAACAAAAGCTAAGGGATAAGCTGGGTTACAACTCAGAGTCCTCGCAAGCTTCCACTTTTATAGATATTTGTGATATACATAACGGCTTTCAATACGTGTTTTAGCCCAGCTTTTTGAGTTACATCATTCCCACTGCCATACTTTTGTTGAACACCCCAAATAATGTTTGTCACTAACGAGGAATCCTAACCTTGTTAAGTCACCCGCTATAGTATCCCTGTTACCCTACTAAAATCTAAAACTTCTAAAGCAGGGAAGGTAAAGCTAAGATATAATAATTCTATATATAAAACACCCCTTTTAAGAAATTTACCCTATGCAAGACAGGTATTATATATTCAAAACTTCTTTAAAGTACTGCCAAGGAATACTCTTTACTAGGAAATCCAGGTTCAAGCTTTTTAGTTTACAAATCTATACTCTATTTTAAGCCACTCAGCTACTAATTATCTCCCTTGCGCCTATATAATTAGGTTTCAACCTCCTTGTTAAGAAAACAAGTTTTAGTTACACAGCTCCTTTTAAATCCTTCAAACAGGGATTAGGGTTGCCCGACTCTTACAAGCCCTTCCCGATCCGCTTTATCTTTATACTGGTAGGGCACCTTTTCTTTACGGCAGGTATCGCTTGCTTTGCAATAAAAAAAAACTAGGGATCCTATAAATGGACTAAATTTAGGAGTACCGGTACAGGTATGAAAAAAGGTTACTACATATATTACTAGAATAACTATATAATATTCAGCAATTCCCTTGCTAATGCAGGTCTCTGGTAATCTTTAAAAGAAGTTCTAAATAGTATTTTTTCAGTCTAAAAGCAATACTCTGTCTCACATTCCAGTAAGGATGAATAAATAATTAGAGTTCCTTGAATTTGTACTAAAATCCTTTACTATGAAAATTTTATATTTCCTGCATTTATCCTGGATTTCTACTGGACTTCTAAAACCACCCTTTGAGAAATTAGGTCCTTTTTGATTTTGAGTTGTTATATAGGGTATACTAAAGTAAAGGAGCCCCCTAAAGAGGCTCTCAAGCTATGAGCGAATAAAAAATTAGAATTATAAGTCTTATGCGCCTACCGCATTTACTATAAGAAGGTTTGTTTGTAGCAGACAATTCCATCACGCGTATAGAAGACGCCCTTTAATGTTAAAAATTACCCTTGTTTAGCGGATTTCTCCTAAGATACATATGAGTAGCAAATAGATTACGATTCTTTTCCTAGTAGCAGGAAGCTTTTATGTCAAATAGTATTAACCTTTTTTATAAAAGTTCTATGAATGACTCAAGTACTCCTTTTTTTTTTCAATCTTACATCTCGTTAAAATAATATTACTGAGCAAGGCCCAACCCCTAAATATGGAATATTTCCCAAGGTACAAGGTCTCAATACAGAGGGGGGCTCTTAAAGAAGATAATTTTTACAATTATAGGTAATTAACTAACAAAACCATAATGAAACGTAAAAGCTTAAACATAGAAGTGTAAGGGAGCCGTGCCCTGAGGTATAAGTACATAAGAATATTCATTGTAGTTGAAAGGGCGCTGGTTATATAGGAAGCTTGTCTTAATAAAAGGATATAAAACTTGGGACTAGTGTAACCTGAAAAGGGGCTTAAAGTGTGTCTACTAAGATGAGATAGAAATACCGGAGCGTTTTTGCACGATTAGAACCTATGGTTATTCTCGGATAAAAATTCATCCTGTGTCATAAAATTGTGGGTCTCATATTGTAAGGTAGTTAATACCCGGTAGTCCCTTTCCTTTTTACTAGCTTTCAGCCAAGATTTGGTACTTGAGAGGTTGAGGCCTTTTTTTTTACTAAGCAAATATTCCATTGAAAGAGAATTCAATTTGGGTTACTCTTTTGATCTATTTGTGTTTGAAATGGAAAGCATGACTGCAGAATTGACAGATAGAAAGTGGAAATGCAATCTTTGACCCTCGGCTGTGAACTGCAAGAAGTTAGGAAGTGCAAACCCATTTCCTTGAACCTCTAACGTCAGATGCCTTGTAGCGAAGACAGCTCTGGAGTCTTTTCTATTTCTAAGGAATTTTTTACCCAACTTAAAGAATTAGTACTTATAATTATTAGCTATGGAAAACACTTCACTTTGGAAAGATCCGTTATATAAATCCAATTACAAAAACTCTAGCTTAAGCCAGAAAAAAACCATTCTAAGTCCCTATTATCCATATCTATATTCCCCTTTATAATTCAAATCATTTTTAAGAAATAAGCTAAACGTATGAAGGAAGTAAATAGGACTCTCATTACTCTTTACTAAAGACAATCACTAACCCTGAAATACCCGCGAGAATCGAGTTCTTTGTCAGGTGTACACATCTGTGAATTTGAAAGTTAAGTATTTGTCAATGCGACAGTGGTTTGTTGTGGTGTATCTAGTAAACTAAAGGGTAGCGGCTAAAGAAGAAAGAGCGCTTATTTTCGGGAAGGATTCTCGTGTTTCTAAAATCACTTAAATGAAATGCAATTTCTTGCTGGTGTAGTTAAAGTATCCAATTATGCACTTTGAAAAAGCAGAGATTGAATTCACTTATAAAGAATTGAGAATCCCTTGCCTTATCCTTATACTATAAAATTTAAGTTTTGTGTAGTAACTATATACTAGGGGTTCCTCGCGATACGTATACCTATGAATTAACTGGATTTACTAATACTTCAAACTAACTCTTATACATTGTTACAAAACTTGCCCTGTTTTATTGTACAATATACTTTACTATTTATAATGTGCTTGTTTAGTTTAAAAGTAGGATATCTAACCGGAATTCCTCAATAGGTTCGGAATAAAGGTATGAAAATATATGTAATAAGGAGTTAAAATGCGCGTTAAGCAATGAAATTAGGGATACATAAGGGCTTTTTTTTCTCTTAGAGGGTTTAAGTTGGGTATTTTTCCACATATATATACAGACTGCAGTATTAGTAATTCCTATACTTCGTTGTTTGTCCTGGCTGTGTAATAAGAATTGAAAGAGTCCCTTCTAATATTACGGATCCTATATATCTATCCTATAATCGATTTCTTACTTTTAAGGGGGATAAGGAGTCCCTCTTATATAGGAACAGACTCGTTTATGGAACAGTTCTTCCGCACGCATACAGTATCTTTCTAAATAACAAATGAGGTTAGAACAGCGAGTCGTCAACGCGAATGCCAAGGGTTCTAGTCCTGTCATGGCTGAAAAAGTACAAGAAGCTTAAAAGATTTTAGGTATATTGCTCTGAAAAAAAAAGTAGTTTAAGTTCGCTAATTTGATGTTTGGAATTCTCTACCTATTTGTTTTTTTTGTTTATTTCAAAGCCCTAACCAGTTCCCAAAAATTGCTTAATAAAGAAAAATCTTCTGAATATAAATAAGCAGATCCTGAGATTTACTCTTTTACAAAGCATAGCGGAACCCCTTGCTTAGTTTTGCCTAGATTGAGTCCTTATCCATATAGACACTCATGGCTAGAGTTTCATTCCGCGTACCTTTGTCAAGATGTTTTTTCGATATTAAATAAAGCGAATTCTTTTAGGAGTTTATACTGATCCACACCTAGACATAGCAATAGAAAAAATGTATGGATTGAAGTCTAAGTTTAGAAGGATAGGTTATCCGGTTGTAAGATATTCGGAGATGTCATGTCCTAATACTGTTTCATAACGGGCTTATATTACAGAAAGACGTAAGACAGATCTCGGGAAGGGCCCCTCTTAAGTGAAGGGATTCCTGCGCGGTATACACATATTATGTAGAGTCCACTTATATTTTAGGAGTTCCCACTAGGAAATACAAAGAGCACTCAAATACTTTTCGATTAATCAATTATAGGTCAACAAGAACCTGGTCTCTAAACGGGTGCTTTGCGAGACTCCTAAAAGCCCCCATTGACGCTTGAAAAGGGATCAACTCTGCTGTGGAAAACCCCTCTATACTAGGAATATTGTATTAGATAAAAAACCAACCTTATAGGATGCCAACACTAAAAGTTTAGTATGCCAAACATATAAAAAACAGGGGTAAACTGACATCAGGAGTCAATTGGAGAATCCAAGGACATTCTTTCTAAACAGGGATTAATTGCAATTCTTGAAGTATTCCAACTAGGTTTCTATCGGTACCGGGGTCCTTTTTGACGTGCATGATTCCCTCTATCTGCCCTAAAATCCCGGCGATGTTAAAAGATTAGAAAATGCTATAACTAGCTCTTATACCTTATCAACTTCTAAAAAGAAATAGCTGAGCGGATCTGTCTAGAAAGTAGAAGTTTCCTACAAGTCAAAGGGTTTTCCACCTGCCTCTCTTTAATATCTTATGGGCAAAGAGATAATTGAAGTAAATAAAATTTCACAATTAACTACAATCTGAATCAAGGACCTATATCTTGAATGTTTGGTTTCATTAATTAAAGACATTGTACTTCAGGACAACATTGTCTCTTCGATCAGGGGTAAGATTACATGTATAGTACCCGTGTTGTAGCGCAGAGAGCCCTAAGGAAAGTACAAGGAAACAAAGACTAAAAAAACCTACCTAAGCTTGAGAATATAAAAGTGTAAATTTCTGATTATTTTTAGAATCAGTTAGGAAATGCAGGTGAGATAGAAATACAAAACCTTACTTGATGTAGCAAGCTAGGCTTACAATTTCTTTTTTGTAATTTTGGATGCCTTTTGAAACTTTCTCCAGCAATTTAGTGAATAGTCTGTCTGTTTATTGCGGTTTTTAATTATTACACATGGAATTCTTCTATTATAGGAGCCCTTAGATTCGAGCGTCTTGGGGCCGATGACTATAACTTTTCAGGTTGCTTTGGTTTTTCTTTATACTTATACACGTAAAAGCTATGAGGAGTCAGGTCTAATAGAACTTCGTATTATAAAGCGAAGATCCCTCTCCCTCCCAGGGGTTACTCAAAGCAATCACCGCAACTAATACGCAATCTTGTAGGAGTATTTATAAAGTTTTCAGGGTAGTGTATATCCAAGTTCCTCAACAGCGTTCCATTTGTACTCCTGTATTGGGAGAATGCACCTAAGATTAAAAAAGCTAACTTAAGTTTATACAATTAGATTGTAGTCTCGATAGATGTGAATGAGGTTTTAACGACTACTTTGACTCTAAGGAACAATACCTGTTTATCTAGGATTCCTTAGAAATTCCTACCTTTGTTTGGACTTCCATAACTACGCGGAGTGTGGGCAAACAATTACGTATCCGTGTAACTATTTACCTGCCGTTAACTAGAGCAGAAAAAAACTCTAATAAGTCTTTTTTTTAGCTCGGGTAAAGACTTGTTTAGTCCCCTAATATACACCAATTAAGCGGCAATCCTATAAATTAAGGCTTTCCTTGCTTTTTTGAACCCTGACCCGACTCCAGCCTATGGCATTGAAGAATATTTCTCTAACCCAAACCCAGAAATTTCCTGTTTAATATTCCAAGTAATACTTAAAATTAGCTATAACTCGTCAAATTTAGTAAGGAGTGCTTTATATTACTTAAACTACAGGAACTACTTTCTCCTTTATTTTAATTAAATAAAGGCGGTGGGGCAATTCGGGCTTATTGTTACTGGTTCTAGTTTTCATATGTTTATCCTAGCAAATCCGAGTCCCTATAATTTCATTTTGGTTATTAAAAACTTAACCTTGACTTGTGCTTTAAACTTTGGCCGATCACCAAGACAAAGCTCTTTTCTAAAATCTAAAAGGAATGCTAAGCGCCCGCTTGTACTTCTATAGAATAACGTGAAGTATCTTGGGGTGTACTACTGTAAACAGACGACTACTTAATTCAGTTAAACTAGATTTCTTATATTTGATTAAGTCTTCGAGCAAAATACCTTAACTTTTCTAGCGTTCTTGTACCTGAACCTTATAACTCGGACTTAAAGACTAAACGGGTAGGTTCCTTCTTAGACTGGCATACGCTGCGGAGCCCTAACCCTTGTCTAGGAATCCAATGAATCTACTCTCAAAAGACTGGACTTTATAGTCTATGTACCCGAATACGTTTAAACTTTGGAGCCTCTGACTCAGATAGAAATGAATTTCTCTATAAAATAAAGTTGCCCTTGTTATTATACTCGCTATAGAGAACCTAAGGATATACCGTCGTCTTTCTATGGGTAACAGGGTCCTGGAAACATAAATAGATTCCTAAAATTAATGGGTTTTTGCCTTAAATTCTTTTACCGAGATATTCCTTTGTGATTTTTTTTTCAGATTTTACACACTTTAAATATGCCCAAAAATCCTTTCATCTAGAAGCCTAGCAAGCCCCTCTTCTTAAATTAGAGTTTCCTTAAAAAAGAAAGAGCTTAATATATTATTTCCTTGATATACACATAAATACTCCGGGTTTATATTATAGTAGATAAGGCATATGCCGAAGTACTTACTACGCGTATAACCTTATAAGGAAAGCTTTGAAAAAAAAAACCCAAACAAGACAAGGGTATCACATAAACTGTAAGTTTTATACTTAATATTCAAGGGGTCCCGTATTAACCCCGGCATTTTAAGCCTAAGATACAGGTTGACTTACCTTCTTTTCGATACACAACTCCGAAGCTCAGCGGATACATCCAGGAACTCACTATGCAAAGGCACAACACCTGGAAATACTTATATACTATTTTCAAATAATACCTAACATATACTAAGTGTCAAAAGTAAGTAAAAAGTAGGCGCACCCTCTCTTAAAAGATACTTAAATGTAGAACGTCAAAACTAATCCATAGTAAATTGAAAAATTCTACTGAAATGGGGTACCTTGATCTAAAGTGAGTGAAAGCCTTAAAAAATTTATACGTACACTTAGGAAAAGACCTCCTATAAGGTAAGGCCCATTTCTTATGATGCTAGGCTTGTTATTAGGGCAAACTCCATCCAGCTCAACATAGTAAGAAATGCATGAAGGATCCTGGCGATACGAAGGAATCCGTCGTGTAAAACCCATTAAATGAGACCCCTTAAATAAATACCCGCCTGTATACTAGAACTGCCCGTATGGGGGACTTTAGAGAACGGTACTGCTGCTACAGAGATAGAGGATACTAGGAACTTTTAGTTATCCTGGAGACTTCTTTCTATTTTTTTGAGGGAGCTTCGCATTGAGGGGTTTGCTGCATTGAAGTTTTACTTATACCGGAAAAGGCCTGTACATTTTTTCTATTGAGTCAAAGAAATCTGTTTTACATATCAAAGCTTAATAATTTGTATGGAAGTGCATCTTATTGCAAAAGGCAGTAACTTTTCCTAGATTTTTTTCCCTTGAACTTGTTGTAAAGCCATCTTAGCTTAGATGCAAAAAAAAAAGCAGGACTTGAAGGGACCCTTTACGATCCCTTCAATTTGCGAAGGTTTTCGCTTAAAGACCGATGTCTAAAAGAGGAAATGCAGGCACTTTAATACAACAGTTTTTTTTTCTTTTAGTAGCAGAACCTTAAGCACATTGCTTAAATAGAAATCTCTTGGTTTACTTTCATATTTGGATTTTATTCTACACATCTCATCAACACAAAATAGAAGGACTTTGAATTCGAGTCTTTTTCTAGTCAACAACATATAGCATTCCCGGGTTCTTAGGATCTTACAGTTACCTTCTTAAGTATCCCAGAACTTAGATAGATAAAAGATACTGAGGGCTCCCTTAAGGACAAGAGCTTATGCTAACTGCTTTAGTTGATTTGAAAAGAAATTCCTAGCTATAACACTTACTTTACGTTATTGTAATACAAGGTTAAAACTCTCTTTTTAGACTCTCCTATGAATACCCGTACCTGACACAAATACTAGACCTTGTGACTTTGCTCTTTCGATAATAAAGTAGAGTTCCAATCTAGATCAATACTTGACTTTTGCTTCTTTTTTAGGAATTGTTTACAAGATTATCTTAGTTTCAGCTAAAAGCCCCTGGGGGTTGTGTAAGAACGAGGTCTCAGTCATTTTTGAACCCAAAAGTATTTGAAAAAGATGTCAGGACGGACTTTTGGGAAAGGCACTTTCATGCAAGCAATAAAATACTCTCCTGTTTGGACTTGTGAAAACCCCAATCTCTTTGATTTAGCTTTTTTCCTTTATACATAGAAAGTCTAGAAAAGATTTCAGTGAAACAACCTTAGTGAGTACTCCTCTATATCTAAGACATTATCATCCAAAAAAAAGTCTGGATTTTACATTAACAACTATTAAGGGCTGCGTGAGAGTGTTGTGAAATCTGAAATACTTAGAATACTGTACCACCTACAAAGCAGGAAGAGAAGACCTACTTCTAATGGGGAGAAATTCTATAACAGGAATTTTAGAAGGAGGTTGTTTAATAGCGGGTTATGTTATACGAAAAGAAATGCTAGTTGGCGGAAACCCTTAAAATCGAAAAGGGGTGCTTACTAGTTCCTGTATATTATAAAGGCTCGCTGTAGGTTTATACCCCTCTTATTTGTTTGTCAAAGTTTAGCCGCCGTCCAAACAAGTCTGCGAGATATCTGAAATAACTTAAATAGAAGTAGAATAATGGGGCAACCCTACCTAAGAGACTTTACTGTAAAGAGTTTTATAATAAAGGAAAACCCAAACTAGAATACAAAAGATCTTGTGTGAAGGCACTCGCTCGGAGTAGAATACACTAACTAACAGATAAAAAAACTATAACCAAAGTTTCTAAAGTATGAAAGCGAATTGAGTGTATAAAAATGGAATAAAGGGATACCTAATATGTTAACTACATTGACTTTCTTAGACAGGTCTTTCTATTTTAGTGATTCCATCAGATTTTATACCCAGTCCTATAAAATTAGGGTCCAATTACCGGGGCAAGTGCCGAAATAGAGTCTCGAAGGTATAAGTAACCCCTATCTCCGGAATCTTGTGACTGCAAATAAATAGGGGAAACTCCCGGTTTAATATTAGTTCCTACTTGACTGGGTTAATACAAATGTATAAAATTGCGCTATCAGAGGAAAAGAACGAAAAAGTAAGAGATATAACATCCTATTAATTATCTGGGTAAACTAAAAACTTAAGTCATAACCCCCGTGTATCCTATACGAGGCTGTGAAGAAAGCGCCCTATCCCAAACAGACTAAACCAAGCGTTCCCACCTTTCTATAATAGAAAAAAAGAAGGGTACATAATACCAAATATGCAATTATGAAGCTAGTATAATTAAAGAATTAACCCAAGTTAGATCTAGGTTCCTATGAGGTTTATCCTATCTTAGAATTAGCCCTGAGTATATATATCTGCGCTGCAATCTGTTCACTAAGACCCCTTTGAGTTGACAAAATTATATTAAAAAAAATTTTTAAAGATTCAATTACAGTGAGCTCCCATTCTTAGTTTGTTCTTTTGGGCTCTTTGTTTATATATTCCGGGTACAATAACGAACGACTCGAGTTCTCAGTCCTAAATAAAGAGTCAACTTTTTAATAGCCTTTAAAAGTAAAGTACACTCTGATTAAAAAAAATAAAGACCCTCCAAATAATAAAGACCCACCTAAACAATAAACCAATAGGAATCATCTTTAGCAACTGGCAATAGGAATCCTTCAGAAACCTAAGAAGTTGTAGGTTAAGTCAGTCTACTCAGAAATGGAAATAGGGGTTTTGAGGTACGGATTCCTACTTAAGTCTAAAGTCAATCCTGTGCTACAAAGACTTGGGGAGGTCCTGGTATTAACAAATAAAGTATTATGAGTATGAAAGGGTTAACTTAGTACTTCCTAAGAAGGAAGGAGTAGGTAAAATAGAAAGACTAAAGCCGGTTAGCTATATAAAATGAGGCATCCTAAGCACCTGTTTTGAGGTTTTTGCAAGTCAGTTTCTCTGGATAAGGGATTCTAAACTACTAATATAAGAGGGCTGATATGGCCTTTCTTACGAGGTTTTCATTCAATTGAGTATAGGTTTTACAACAGGATACAAGCCAACTTGAAATTGTTTACTTTAATGACTTAAATTATGATATCTAATAGACTTCTAGTTCTGCTTGAAGTATCCGGGACTCATAAATTTGAAAAGAGGAAAGCCTGGGGAATTCTTGCTTGCTTATGTTTCCGTATTTGTATTCTAACTAAAGAGCTAAGCCGCCCGGATAGAAAAGTAAACAAGCAATCCAAAATAGATAGGAAAGATTGGAGTTAGACAATAGTTTGGTTTATTCCTGAAGTTTAAGAAGTATACTAGGTAAGGCATTCAAGTAAGGAGTTGTGGTCATTACCCCATTTTTTTCTAAGGTTTTGTTGGTAAGAATCCCTTTTGGGGAGCAAGCCCAAGTCAAAGGCGTTTTTAAGGGAAGTGCTTTTTACAAATTAGAATTATGCTGTGCAGTATCTTATATTCCGGGGTTTTCAGGCTAGCCAGTTTCAGTTAAAAGGTGAATAGTTTCCTGGTTTCGGATTTCATATTAAGCCCAAATAGTGGGATTTTGCACACTAAAATTTGCCTTTGCGCTTTTGAAGTGAGATAGAAAAAAAACTTCAATAGGGTTTTATTAGAGGATAAATCAAAGGGTAATGAGTTTCCGACAAAGACAATTTCTTTTATAGAGTAGATGTAGAGCTAAAGTAAGGGCTGCTTATCTTCCTGGATCCAGTAGTCATAAAAGAATTTCTAAGTTTACAGGAAGAGTAAAGTTTTTCAAGAGGTTTCTATTTCTAAAGAGAGGTATCAAGACTGAGAAGCTACCAAGAGACAGAGTCTAGCTTTTCTTTTAAGAAGGTCTAGCTCAGAAGTACAGGTATATATAAGTAGGATACAAACATTACTGCTAGGAAAGGTATTTTCTCAAGAATATAAGTAATTTGTTTCCTTGTTTTTGTAGGTTTCCGGTTCCCGATGAAAAAGAGGCAGGCTAAGGAATATAAGGACTCAGGGGTCCGGTTCAGC
>JAYMTI010000028.1:0-35886 GCA_036897505.1 Pelargonium transvaalense | reverse complement strand
AGAAAGCGGTTGCATAAGACTAAGAAAAGTGGAGGTCAGAAGAGTACCACAAACAAAGTAGCTATTAAGAGAAAAGGTTGATTTGTTTACGATAAGAGAGAGACTGTTTATTTTAGGACTTTCCTGTTTATCGATTAAGGAATACAAAATTCTTATTTGTGCTAGGACATTAGCTACAGCTTGACAGACTTGCTTGACCAAGAATACATTATCTGTCTAAGACTCCTGCGATACGGCTTTACCGCTTCCAAAACCAAGAAAAACAAAAGAGGTTGGACTCCTAAACGGGAACCTCATTTAAGAAATTCTGACTCACCTATCTTTCCTAAGCTTTATCGGAAAGTGCCCTCTTTGGAGACCTTGCAAGAACCAAAACATCTTTCCCAGAAGGGTTCAGAAAATCTGCTATCTATCCTAAATCCCTTTAGTTAGCCGTATAACTCTTCCAAATAACACCTTGCACAAATAAGGAAATAGAATCGGGTTTCCTATCTCTATCCACTGTTACTATCCAAAGAGATGCCGAGACCTTTTAGACTCAAGAAGGACTGCTCTTCCCTAATAAACTAAAGCACTAAAACCTTTGCTGGATACCATACCTTTACCGGTTTATCCATTAGAACTAGAACTAATTAGGTTTATCTGCTTTACAAAGAAACCAAGGCTATTATAAGTGACTCTCATAAACTATAAACTACAGAAACTCATTTAAGGAATTTTAGCTTCAATTCCCTCTTTCTTGGCTAACAAAAACTACTTGAACTTCCAAAGCTACAAAGATAAGAAAAAATTGAGAGAGTTCTATCGAGTACCATCCTAATAAGTGTTGTTTATCCTAGAACATAGACTCTCAATGGGACTTCCCTTTCGTCAACTCCACTAGGGACTGCTTACCCTGATGCGAATACAAAACCCTGGATACAAAATACAGAAACAAAAGCCAATCAGTTCTCCTCAATCCATTAGCTGCACTCCTTAGCAGAACCTTCTCTCCTAAACTTTCCTAGTCCTAGTTAGCATTACCTCATGACAAGAACTAAGAAGAGAATCAGTTTCACTAACTCGGAATCATTCAAAGAAATAGAATTAGGTATAATACACTCCTTACAAACCAGGAATACATTCATTTCACTAAACTACTCAAAGAGAGTCTGTATTTATTCCTTTGTCAAACTAACAAGAAAGTAATAAATTTCTAAGAGCTAAACAAGAATTCTCCTTCATAAACTCATAAACACCAGTTGAACAGAACTCTTAGGAATCTCCTCTAGTTTAGCCGCTTTTAAGACTTAGGATTAGAACTCCTTTGCGAAACTTGGATTTAGAGCAAGAATGAAAATAAGGAATCAGGTTCTAGTTAAGGAATACAAATTATCAAGAATACAATTGAGAGGTACAAGTATCTGTTTATCCTAGGAATCTCAGATACTCTCGAACAATAGAAATAAAAAGACTCCTTTAGCAACACCTGCTTACAAATTCCCAATACAAATACCAGGAATACAAAGTATCTATCTGCCAAACTAAGGAATATGTTCCAGCTATACCATTACAAGTAAAAGAAGAAGAGTTTAAGAGAATCAGAATCTGGTTAAACTAGATCGGAAGAAAGCCCTCTAGAATCAAGTACCTAGCTTTAGCAACAGTCCCTACAATCTCTCTTGAATCTCTTACTATAATAGTTAGATTAGAAATTCTTTATAACTAGAATGTTAAAATACATTATCTAAGTACTCGAAAACCTTCTTTTAGCCGAATGTCTACTATTTCAGAACGACCAAAAAAACAGGAGTTTCCTCTTGGATTTGGAAAGGCGAAAGGCAGAGAGCCTACGACAAGAAAACCCCTTCAAAAGACTTTGACTTTGATAAGCTTGTACTTTGTTTTATAGGGATAAGATTTTAAGACATTTGTATTTTGGCAAATAAAAAAATAAAAAGGGGTTAGAGTAGCTTTATTTAGTTTCAAGTATTTAAGAGGAATATAAAACACCCTTCTATATAGATTAAGTAAAGCCTTTTGATTTCAATCAAGTACGTATGAGGTTCTCTGGAAATTAGGTTATTATTTATTACAGCCCGAGAGGTGTTAATCTAACAGTAATGTTTAAGCAATCAAGTAATTCAGGCTTTCGCTGTCGAACAAGCTTATGACTCTATGCTGGATAGTATAGTTTAAAGAAGTGTTAGGAGGGGTTGTTAGTCTCAAGAAAGCTTTTCTAGTAATACACAAAGGCAAGCTTTAAACAAGGTACCTTAAGTTTATGTATAGAAAATCTCGGTTAATAATGGAAAAGTATAGTTCTAACTAGAACCCTTATGGATTTCCAAAAGTTCAGGAGCTTCTACAACCTTAGGGTTTTTTATTACGCAGGAGTTACAGATATAGGGTCCGCTTCATTTCATTAGATAACAGAAATTTCCTTGTTTTGATAATTTTTAGCTGATTATTTGCTTTTGGTATACCCTTGAAAGTTCTTTTGTAATAAAGTTATTTGAACAAGATTTAGGAGTCAGCTTTAGAATTTCACTACATTAGGATAAAAAGCTCAAGATCACTATACAAATAAGTACCTAATTCTAGTACTATACTACAAATACACACCTCAAGTACTAATCTCTATTTAGCTTTACTAGCTTATCCTTGTCCGTGAAGTTTGGGAAATTCTTTCTAAAGGAGTGGTCACCGTTTTTTTTTACTATATATGTTCAAATGTAAAGAGTCCTAGTGATTGATAAACCAACTTTTTATAGAACAAGATTGAAGTTTGTAGTAATTCCTCGGGTTCTGCTATTTTTAAGCTAAATCTTAGTGTACTGGGAACTCCTGAAAAAAAGTAGGGAGGGTTAGCAGTATTTTCGTTTAAAGAGGATTTCCCTTATGTTTTAATGCTTCCTTTGGAGACTTTTTTCCTAATAATTAGGTAAGCATAGTGGTAGATCTACAGCAGGTTTATAACTTTTGCTTCCTTAAAGGTAAAGTAGATAGATATACCTAATATCAGAAATCTAAAGATTGACCAGGCTTAAATTAAGCGCCCAAAACTACGGATCGTGTGAAGTGAGTACTAGTCCTAGAGTCTCCTACTAAAAGAGTCCTAACTGGGTTAATAAATTTTAGTAAATAAAAGAAAAGAAGTAGGGGAGCTCTAATCTAAGAAATAAGTAAAAGGGGGAATGACTCCCCTCAGTCTCCGGATACTCTTGGAAGTTAGCTCTTCTGGTTTCAGTTATTTAGGCAAGAAAAAGATAAAATAGAAAGACTAAAGCTGGTTGGTTATAGTAAATTAATCCATAAAAGGTTGCTCCTTTGCTTTTTTTTCAGCTGTTAAATCTCTTAGGAATTCAGGGAAATAATAAAGTACAGGAATTGTTAAATAAGGGTTTTCCCTAATCTGAATAAGGAAGAGGTCTAAACTGGGAGTCTCTAACCATAGTAAGAATTTTAGGAGGTTTCTAGGGTAAAGGTATTTTGGGAGTCTAGTATAGAGAACTCAAGTAAGCAGTTTCCTGTATCCTGAATCTTAGAGGTTCCCGTTTAGTAGTTGTAGTGAAATGGATTATTCCTGAACAGAGTTGTGGTGTCCTTGTAAGCTTGTAAAGAACATAAACCAGATTATCCCGTGCTAATGGAAACGAGCCAAGTTAGTTATCTCAAAAGAGGTATGAAAGACTCTATTCTATAAGAGTTGAGATTCTATTCTAGTTGAGGGTACTCTCCGATCTAATAGCAAGGTGTTAATCCTAAGTCTAAATAGTCTTAATGGTAACCAGATTCTAGAAATCCGAGTATTAGTTCAGCTCTTGGTAGCTCTTGACAGTTCTAATTCAATTTTCTCGTTCTTGACATTACTATTCTACAGGAGTTTATGCCCTTCTTTGTTGTAAAGCAGATTTCTATTTCCTTTTAGTATATTCCTAAGTATGACGCTGATAATAGGCTATCTTTATAAGAGGGAAATTCTATTCTTTATCAGATTTCGGTAATTGGTATTCCGTTTCTAGAGTATATATTATGATGGTATCGAATTCCCAAGGAAAACAAGTAAACTAGCCTAACTTGTCCAGTTCGGGTAAAGTATTCTGTAAACTAATAGAATTCCGGTATACAAATAGAATGTCCTTCTTCTTAGGACCAACCAATCTAACTAACCTGTGAATTGAGGTATTTTCTGGAGAAGGTTAACTTAAAGCAAGGTAAAGCTGTCCAAAGGAAGTGTAGCTCTTCGGTCTTCTGTATAGCAAGCAGAGTTAAGGAAAGGCGGTAAGTTGACATGTTAGCTGTTAAAGAAGGTTAAGTAGAATGTCTAAGAAGGCTAGTGCAGCTTGTCTTAGCAGTCGGTTATTAGACAGAAACTCATTTATTTACTTTGAGTTAGAGAAACCGGATCTAGATTCTTGTTTGCTAAGGGTGCTCTTAGGAACTGATTCGATTCCGATCTAGATAGAATACTAAGAAGCTTTAACGTGGATTCCTTTTCTTTAGGCTTTATTTTCTTATTTGTTTGGAATCTCATTTTAAGTTAAGGGAGTTGCTTTCATGTCCTTAGTTTCTGGGATATAGTCTTCTTTGTTCTGGGTTTGAGAGGAGAGTCCTAAGAGTACTACAGGAGTTTAGGGAAGTCCAAAGCCTTTTATCTTCAGCGATACTTGATTCTATTTCCAGAGGTAAAGCTCTTTAGTCTTCCAGTGGATAGGAAACCTGATTCTATTTCAGAATAGATACCTTTTAGTGGTGAGTATATACCCTTACAGTTTAGGAACTCGATATAACTGTAGCTTTGAGTGAGATAGATAGATAGCCAAGCAATTTAAGGAGAGTCTTATCTTTCTTTTGTATTCCAGGTATTTGGGAATTTGTAAAGTGAGCCTAACTTGAAGAATAGCTTTCTTTATTCCGATAATTGTGTATAGCAAGCAGATGCTAACAGATAATTGAGTTCTATTCAGGGTTTTGCCTACAACAAGGTTTCCCTTCTTATTTATGTATAGCTAGAGTTGTTATTGCTTGCCTGAACCGGTACACATCGGTGCAATCATGTCTTAGCGAGCAGCAGATGAAAGCACATTACGGAGAGTAGTCTATATTGTAGCTCCAGTTCTATTGGTGCTTAAGTATAAGTTACTCTAAACTAAGGAATACAAAGGAAGTCTTTTTAATTAACAGATAGCTGCTCGGTCATTCATTAACAAAGGGAATTGCTTTCATGTCCAGCTTTAAGCCCAAAGTACAGATTATGTACCAGGTCTACTTTTATAGGATCTCGATAAAGATTAAGTGATTCTAAAGCCTGGAAAGTAGAACATTTACAGAGGGAAACTATTAACAAACTCGCGATACCAACACTTTAAGGATATGCATCTCTTTCTTAATTATTAGGAGACTCCGAATTCTTAATCTTATTCCAGGATAATAAAGAACTGTAACTATTCTATCATAAACTAGAATTCTGTAGCTTTGGTAACCTTAGACCAATTCCTAGTATTTCCCTTACGGATTGTTTAGGCAAGCTATTTCTTTATGACGGTATAACCTGTTTTGTTATAGCTTTAACACAGCCAACATTATAGAACCCAATTAGAAATCCTCAGTTCTAACCAAGTTCTTCTGTAAGCTCTAGATCTTGTAAGGTAAGTCTTTTTCAATCGGATATTTCTTCGTCAATGTTTTGTACTTCTTAGATAGAGAGCTTATCTTATGAGGATAATTCTGTAATGGACAGTGAAAGGATGATAACATATTCTTGTTAAGCTCTTAGAATTGACTTATAGACTTTCTTGTTCTAGTTCTAATGACAGTGACGGTAAATAAAGGAACAGAATAACTCTAAATCCCATTCTAACCAATCCAATCATAGCAGAACCAACTTCTTGAGAAGATGCCTAACTCTAAATCGGAGTCTTAAAGCTGTTGAAAGCAGTCCTTAGTCTTAGTGGAGTTAACAGTTGGAAGTCTTTCTATTTATATTGGGATATACCTTGCTTACTACATACCTTGTCCTTAAACATTTATAACTTACTAGAAAAAAAAAGAGGACATAGCAGCAGTAAAATAGACCAGATTGAGTACTAAACTTTCCTAAATTTCTTAAGAGCTATACTCTCTATCTTGACGGCTGCTATACCCTTAGAGTCTTATGAGCCCTACTCTTCTTATGGTTCTTGGTAGCTGTAGCTTTAATCTTACTCTTCTTCCAAGCCCGGACTTACTTTTATGCCGACAGGGATTTCCTTTTAAGTTTATAGACTGGGGAAAGGCAACTACTTGTTAATGAGGTTTGCCTTGTATTTACTTGTTGTTACTACTATAGAGAGGAATAAGCCCTATAGATTAGTCTCTTTGTATGTTGCTATACCCGTATTGTTGGAATGGGTCTTGCAGTGCAGCCAGGACTTAGTGTAGTTGTATATTGTACTTATCTATTCTATCTCGTATATCTAGTAATGTATTCCTCTTTATTGTTTATACTCTATCAGGAAGTGATGAAGTAATGTAATAGAAAGTAATAAGTATAGGAGATAAGTCAAAGTCTTTATAGTCCTTTATAGTCATAGTTGCATAGTCTCTGCCCTTATCGTACAAAGAGGATACCTAATAGTAGAATGGGAAGTCCTTGTTCCCTACGCCTACCTAAATACGGGGTTCTACTCTTATTATTCTTATGAGCCCTAGTTTTCCTAGTCTTCTTATAGATAGGTTTAGTCTTTGCTAGCTTTATCGTGGAGTATTTAACTAAGCTTACTTGGAATACTTCATATTATATAGTAGATAAAGTCTTGAGCAAGAAGGAATATCAGAAACAAAGTGAATTGCTTTCTATTAAGACTCGGATTTCTAGAATCTAAGAAGGAAGAATCTGTTTATGTTATCCCCAGAGAAAGTGCTAAGCCTTATGTCCATAAAGTAAAAATAGATTCTGTGCCTGCGATTATACTGATATATCGGAATGTTCCCTTACCTCTAAGAATCTTGTGAACTACTTCCTCAAATAGGTTACTACTAATCTAACAAGAATATAGAATCAGTGTGCTTCCAAAGAAAGAAATAGAATCTGTAGCCGCTTTAGCAACATCATCCCATTAGAACAATTAATTCTTTAACTCCTCTAACACCACTTGGTTTGGCACGTTTCCATTAGAACAAATTCTCAATACCAAGAATACAAAGGTATGAAATGACTCTATCTCTATATAAAAGCTTGTAACATCATTCATGAACGGGCACTTTGAGTTGAGCGAATACACATGAAGGCACAGCTTTAAGCTATAAAAGTCTTTCCTGTTCATCCCTCTATAGTCAAGTAAAGGCTAACCCTTAATAAGTTAGGAATTCCTTTAAACTTTATTTGGAGTCCTGGGGCTTATTACACTTATTCTTGACTTCTCTAGCTTTCCTAAGAGCTGTAACCTACTTCTTAACTAGTCCTACCTAGACCTACCTTCTTATTGTTATAGATAGGTCCTAAATAGAAAACTGGAAAGACTAAAACCCTTTTGATTTGACAACACCTACTTACCCGATTCTCCTTGTCGGAAACTACAACATTTCACTTCCGTGGAACTTAGATGCCCACCTTACTTCAGTACTATACCCTTTAACTAGTATGAACATAAGTCTTCTTGCGCATAGCTCTGTAAGCCTTTACGATTTGCTAACTTTAGTTAATTGACTAAAATCGAGGAAGATTTACGAGAAAGATGCCGAGGAATTTGAATGCCGGGTTTTCCACTTTAAGATTGACCAGATCTTAGAGTAGAAATTCAGTGTATGTGTATCCTTGTGAAAGCACTAATATAAGATTCACCACTTCTTCTAAATTACGAGAGAACTCGCAAGAATAGGAATCAACATAAGGACCTTCCGTCTACTAGGGAAGAATAAGGTAGCCATCCTAGATTCCTCTGTTTCGGGAGTAGTAAAGAACCAAAGCTAAAGTCTAATTTGTTTCCGGTAATATAGGGTATAGAAAAGGAATACCTAAATTCTGTTTCTACTTTTAAAGCCCTCGTTAAGGGTCCTGTGGCTAGGGTAAAGTGGACTAATAAGTGTCTGTTTCTTTCAGGTATAAGTCTTTTAGTAGAATTAGGAAGACATAAGATTCCCATATTATAGACACACACTTCTTATTGACTTACTTGTAGCTTTATGACTTACTGTTTCTTGAGAGTAGGAATAGGAAATAGAGGATTTACAAGAGTTAGAGTATAGCTGTTAGAGAAAAGAGATAGGAATAGGAGTAGGAGCTTTAAAGGAGATACTCTCATGGAGCTATAGTAGCTATAGAGTATAGTACTAATAGAGGAATTTAGAGTATAATAGTCTTCTTGTTATTAGGTGCTATAACCTTCTTTATGTTATGGGAGATTCCAGTCTTCTTAGTAAGGGAGCTGTATGTACTTCTTAAGGGGCTTTAGCAGGAGCTACTGTAATTCTTCTAAGCTTGTAAGGAAAGAAAGGAAAGTATATGATTACTTGTTATAGTTGTTTAATTCTTATAGATTGTATACAGAGTTTAAGATAGTGTAATTAGTAATGTTCTTAAAGGTTCCCTCTTGTACACCGTAGTTATTGCTATAGGAGCTTAGTGCCTTAGGGGATATAGGATAGTGTTCTTGTTCTTGCAGGAGGCACCCGAAGAAGGGTAGCGCATATAGTATTATGAGTATACATGCATACGTTATAACCCAAGCAGACTCTCGCTAATCTACTTCTTAACCAGCAGCTTACCAGCTCTCAGCTTAATCTTAGTCTTAAAAATACCTAACCTTTTCTTAACTATTATACTTTTAAGAACCAGTTGGTGGGTCTTTACTATAAATGTTGCTAGAGAACTGAAGTTCACGCAAGGAAAGTTTGATCTGGTTATTGGACTTTCCGATTCTCTAGAAATCTTCTTACTGACTTTCCTTAGAACTATAAGAACTCTATAACGAATTTAGTAATGAATAGGGAAAAAATCTAAGTAAGGAATTCCTAGTAATCCGGCAGGGAAGTTGGGAAAGGATAGACTTTCTTATTGTTTTAGGCTGGGATAGTAAAATACTAAGTATAGTAGGCTGCTAGAGGAGTGCTTATAAGACTTGTCATAAGATAGGTATAGGTATTGAGATAGAGAAGAGTCTACTACGGATAGAGAGTCTATTATGGTACAGGTATTACAGGAAGATACCGCTACAGAAGAGTCCTTTGGAGCTAGAAAGTCCTAGGTTTCCGGCTCTAGAAAGACTATTAGTGAGACTCTTATTTAATTAGTGAGCTGGAGGGAGGTCTCTCTCGCTTTAACCAGAATACAGTAACATTAAAGCTACAGATATAACTAGGAATGGTATGAAAGGAAGTCTGCTTGTGCTGTTGGTTATTAAGTAGGTCCTTAAACTCTATTGCAATTCCCTCGCTTCGCTACACTTGGGTAGAAGGATTTATGTATGTACTGTATAAGGTTAGTTTGCTCATTAACGATAAGAGCATAAAACAGGAGGAATTGTCCTTAAAGAGTAACTTTCATAGTAGTAATAAACAGTGCTTTCTAGTATCTGCAGTAAGGAAGTTCCATTAGAAGTCAGCTAAGCAGATAGCTCTTCTGTTTTCTAGTCAGTGTATAGTTTTGGTTAGTTAAAGGGATTCCAAGAACTAAGTAATAATTATTTCTGGTATTCCTTCTCAAATACTGAGGAGAATTACTAAACTGGTGAATAGCTGACACTGAGGGACAATTACTAAGCTAATTGACAAGTAAGACCGGCTTGTTAATATTCCTAATCCCAAGCTAATACATGGGAAATCCCTAATTACTAAACCCACTAGCTAATGCAAGGACCTAATTCCTCTCTAATACAGAGGGCTTCGCGCCTTGTTGAGGAATCCTTGCTAAAGCTCTCTACTAATTCTTAAGAGTTCCGGTGAATCCCTAGCTAATACAGAGGTAAATTACTAAAGCTCAATACCCAGGAGTTCATAAGGACCTAATCCACAAGCTGACTACAGAGGAGAGACTGACTAGGGAAAGATGATGGGAAATACCAAGCAGACACAGAAGGAAATGCCTTGCAGGAAACATCTTACTTGTCTTGTACACATGAATACGCATACACATGAATGGGGAATGAGTAACAGAATAGCTAACTACAGTGGGAACTAAACCCTACAGAGTCAAATCCCTTACAGGAAACCTTATACTAGCCTTAAGGAAAAGTCTTTCTAACAAAACTAGCTAAACAGAAGGGAATCTCTTTCCTTGGTAGTTCCTTAGCACAATTCCTGGAGTTCATAAGGTGCAACATAGGGAAATCCTTAACTGGAAAGTCTATACATGCTTGAGGGAAATCTCCTTTTTCCTCGATTGTACCTAAGCTAATTAACGGGCTAGTAAGCTAACCTAATTCCCAGGATAATAGATAATACAGATGGAATCCCTTACTTGTTGAATAGCTGACAGAATGGCTAACATGAGAAGTGAATCAAGGATCTAATCCCAAGATAATACAGAAGGGTCTTGAAACTGTCTTAGGGAATCCTCATAACCGAGTTGCTAACCTCGTACACATACACATGAGGGGAAAATTCCTAGCTCGAGAGTTGCTAATACTGAAGGAGAATCCTTACTTGTTGAATAGCTAACACTGAAGGAAACCCCAGCTTGAGAATACTAACAAACTAGTTGATACAGAGGCTAATACAAATACAAAGGGTAAATCCCTGTCAAAGCTCTCAAAGGCTAAGGAAAAGCCATACAGGAAAACCTTGTACTTGGTTGAGAATAGCTGACACAAGGGCAAATCCTCATCCGTTAAACGAAAGGAAAAGTACCCTAAATTTCGTTTTTTGCAGAAAAGCCAAAACCTAGACCTGATTGAAAAGGAACAAATTATAATGTAGTTTACCCTCTTTAGAAAGTTAAGAATTCCGGGAATCCTATATGAACCCCGCTTGAAGAGACAGAAAAAAGAGAGATTCTACTTTATAGTTTAGCGCGTAAAACAAACCCTTGAAATTACAAATTTGCAGCTTAATCTCAACTTTCTTGTATAATGTTACAAATACCACTAGTTGCTAGCTAAGTAACTAAGTTAAGTCTTCCAAGTCTCACCCTTTGTCTGGTTATTTTCTTTTCTATATCTACCCAATTCCTTTTCTGTATACCAGTTTAAGCGCTGCCCTAGACTAGACACCAAAAGTACAAAAATAAGTAAGGTTTAGAGCAACCTACTACGACCTATTTCCCAGGACAACCCCGTTACATAACTTGGTGAGTCGAGAAGTCTTTTTTAGTCTCCCTTTTAGGGTCTTCCCATAAAGATAAAGCAAGGAATTAAATACGATTTTAATTTATTCCTAGGGTACTCCTTATACTTATAGTTACTTTAATAACAGGCTTATAAGAGACTTTTTGATTCTCTACCTTAAATAAAGGTCCTGGGGTAAATAGTTTTTTTGAGTTCTAGCTTCTACAATTAACAACCTAATTCCGTTTGTGTGAGAGATCCGGAACCCTAGGCAATAGGAAACCCCCACGCTAACTACCCATTAAGTATAACTTGTCTATTCTAAAATTACTGAGACTGCTCTATACCTTAAGAGAAACCCAATCGAATATTCGCTTATTAAGAGAAATAATGAAATAACTGACCTTGAAGCAGTTAGTGCCCTTTTGCGTGCAAAGGAGAAACCTCAGTCATTAAAAAAGGGGAAGTCCCACAATTCGAGGGATTAGAACAAAGTACTTTAAAGGCTTGGGTTAGCGGTTCAAATCAGGCAGTCTCCTGATACAGGAAATTCTTTAACGTATAGAATCGTACACAAAAGCTTGTAAAAAAATGCATAGCTCATTATAAAGTAGTCTTAGTCTTACTTTAAAATTTAGGAACAAATAAAAGCTTAGTCCGAGAGGTTCCAAAAATCGACCTATAAGACTCAGGAATACACTTTGAATTCAGTAAGCATTTTAGCTAGTTCTCCAACCAATAGGAGACTTGATCACTCCTCTAGCTCAACCAATTGTAGAAATCTCAAAACTATGCCTCAACCCAAATAAGATGTAAATTCTCGTTTACCTACTATTTAGCCCTAGTACCCTAATTAATGTTTCACCTAGTACACAAGATTTTAAAGCTGGATTGCGAAACCTCTTTCAGAAATTTAGGACTAAGACCCCTATTTTGCCCTCGATCGACTCTTCTCTTATAAAGACTTCGCCGAAAGTGCCTAAAATCTTAGTTTAAAATAGAAGCTGCATTTTAAACCCCCTAAAACTAAATGCTTACTAGATTGCTAAAAAAAACTTATTAATAAATGAGTAAAAGCTTCATTTTTCTAAAAATTCTTGTCTAGAGCTGGTTTTTACACACTCCTAATATGCTTGTACATCTACAACCAAAAGGGCCTCCTCTAGCTAACTTTCCTCGTCCCAGAAAAAAAAAACGAAAAGAAGATGCCTACAATATTAACTCCGACAAGTGCAAAACCAGATTACTGGGTAATAAAAAGAAATCAAATTCAATATGATTTTAGTGAAAATTAAGAGCAAGGCAGGAAGATTTGTTCAATTATCTAATTTGTAAACCTACCAAAAGAACGCCAATTTCGGAACGGCTTAAGACCCTAATAACTATAAAAAATTGTTTTTTTCATTTATTGGAGTATGAAATATAGGTGGTGGAGCTGCGGGCATACTACAAGGTATTTTCTTTTTGTTTTTACACTAGCCAGAGAAACTAAAGAGCGAGCTAGAGTACTTTACGAAATAAAACATAATCTATTCCTATATAAGCGATCTCATTGCCGAAAAAAAGGTAACCTAAGGCTAACTTCTCTCTCTGGTATTCCCTTTTAGCTTTATTGACTCCTTCTGTGGGTTACTTTTTATTATAGTCTGTATTTTAATCTTATAACTTTACTCATTCTATGCAAGGGAAGTCCGGGTTCATTAAGAAAAAAAAACCTTTGTCTTTTAAAAGAATTCTATCCTGTCCTTGTTTAGAACCTGCTGAAGTAGGCTCTATCCGAATCAGGAAAACTCCTGAGAGGTGCCCAAATCCCAAATACATGGACTGAAAAGTAAGACTCTCTTAAGACTTTCGGGGAAAAAACCTATCCCCCAGGGAATTTTCTCGCTTTTTAACTAACAGAGAAATTCGCTCCTTTTAGATTAGAATTCTGATACACTCTGGACTGGGTTGGCAATCTATATCTAATTTTACTTGGTTTCGGGTAAGAATCGGCGTTTTGAAATACGGGGATCCTAAGGCTTTTAAAAGTATCTTGTTTTTGATAATCAACCTAAATGAAAGCCCCTCTGAGTGCATGAACTTGAATATTTGAGTCTCCTTTTTACCTTCCCGTACTTTATACGTTTATCTTAAAAGGATAGGTAGGTGGTACAAGTCTATACTTGCAGAGACACTAACTTCGGAAAGAACTTATAGAAGTCCTTAATATCATAAAATGCAATTCAACTAAGCTCTTGTTTCTAATTAACCCGCGCAATTTTAGGGCCTACCAATAGCAAGTTCTTTGACTAAAGTCCTTTAGATTTCTTTTCTAGAATACAAACCACTAAGCATGGGACACTTTTTGCTTACCCAACCCTTTCCTTTTTGTAATCTACTTTATTTATTCGGGGTCCCGCACAAAGGATTAATCCTTTCTGGTTTTTTTCCACGAGAAAGTAAGCTATTAGCTCAGGAGTTTTGAAGTATCAGTTACAGGAGAAATCTAAATAGTATACACTCAATCTAGGAAACTGTGAGATTCTTAAAAAAAAAAGGTTATCTGTATCAGAATATTAGATAGAAACGCTTACGAAAGCCCGATCTCCTGGTCTTGGTATTATATCCGTGTACTATTATTTCTGTAAGGTTTTTAGTAAAATTCAAAGATTAATTTATTATTTCATGAGCAAGGAGCCCTTCTTAACGATGATTTCAATCCAATACCTCAGAATGCATTTGGGAACTCCAGAAAATAAGAAAAGCTTGGTAAAAAAAAAAGGGATTATTGGCTTTACATCTACTTACGGGTTTGTCATAATGGGCTATCCTGGACATGCTTTATATAACAAAGATCTTGCGATAATCCTTATTTCCAAAGCTACCTTCAAATTACAACAAGCTCCAAGAGTCTCTCTACATTCTTGACTACTTCTAGAAAAGTAGGACCTTACTATGCAATATCTGGAATAGATGCAAAAAAGGATAAAAAAATTCTATTTCTTTGCTGTATAGGGAAGTACTGAAGCCCCTATATCCGAATAAGGAAAACAAACTCTCCTTGTAGCTTTACATTACTCACTTACGCTATCAAATGTCTTTATCAGAAACTAATTAATTACCCTCAACCGGAATACAAATAAAGTAATATGATTTTTTAGCATTTCTAGAAGGAATATATCTGGGTTAAAAAGAAAAAAGTTAAAGTCACTATCTATAATAGCTTTTATCACTAGTTCAGCAGCCCTTTATAAGTAAGGCGATTCCTTTCTTGTTTACATTCAAGGCCTTTTGCGTTCTATTTCCTACATGTTTTATTCCAAACCTTCCTCTGATACTGGTTAGCCCTAAAACCCAAAATATCCGAAGAGGGAATAGTAGGCTTAAGTTTTATAGGATTTACTTTATACTTTAGAGGAGACTTTACACCTTCCTAGAACTTCCTTAAATTTAAATAAGAAAATACTTGACGAAGAAGAAAAGGGCCTCTATATTCCTGTAAATACCTCTGTTGTAAAAGAAAGAGTAGGATAACCTCGCAAAACCCTATCTAGCTAAATTGGTTGAAACTCTCTAACAGACAGACCATTAGAATTTCCAGCTTTACTTTAAAACTAAGGGAATCCCTTAGAATAGAAGCCTCCTTACCTTAATACCTACATTTCTCTTAGTCTTGCAGCCTCGCTTTGTATCATACCTACTCTTTAACGAGGGTGTCCTACGCTTGCTACTTTTCACTTGAAAGCTCTAATAAAAACTCCCAAACTCTTGATCACCAAAAAAGGGCAAGCCGATTAAAACAATTGTTGTATACTTTTCTTCAAACTAAAATAATGTACACAAACAGCCCTCCTTTTCAGACAACAAAAGAGGAAGAAACGGGATTCGAACCATTGACACAAGCTTTTTTAGTACTTTGCTCTAACCAACTCAACTGAACTCTCTCTATTAAAGTTTAACTAGCATTATCATGCCAACATTTAATTAGGGGTTCGGGATTTGAAACTAAGAAAGACTTCAAACGGGGCGGGAAGTAATTAGGATTTACTAACAATATCAAGCCAGTAACCTTGAATATAAAGATAAGGGCATATCAGTATTAGAATTCCAGTGGAGCTCCTCTAGATTAATTAAAGAAATCCTTGGAAAATCGCAGTTTAACTTAACTTCGAGTGTCGGGAATCTACAATGAATACATTATTCACGGGTTTACACTATAAATTTAGGATTGGGCAATAAAATTACTAACTCTTAAATGAAACCGCACTAAATTCACTAAAACTACATAAGCCATACCCAGCGGGGTCTCTTATTCTAAGTAAAACGCTTCAATTTTCCTATTCCTATAATTAACTCGGGGATACCACATTTCTTTCTCCTTATAGCCATCATTGCGAAGGGATAGGATAATCAAAAAAAGATAGGGCTAGAAAACCCCCCTTTTTTAGTATAAATATTTATTCAGTCGACTATTCCGAATGAGACAGCGATATTTGTTCGGTATTCCTAACCGAGTTTTCAGAGCTTTTGGAGATTCAAGATTTCTATTTGCGAGGGGTTATCTCTTTCATGTGAACATTTCTTATCTAAGAGTCTACCGATAGTATAGGCCTAAGGCCAGAAGTGCTCCTTTTCAGCAGTAATCCTAAGATTTAGATGGGTTGTCTTTCGTGGAAATAGGTTAGTTAGGTAATCTAGGTTTCCCTTTTCTATATTATAGAGGGTTCCTTATCCGTATTAGCTTTTGTACCTATAAGTTTTCTCAAGAGCTTTGCTTGAAAGTGTGCGGGATTTTGAATTATAGAAAGTATAAAAGTATACGGGTTTACCAAGTTACGTTTTTTTTAGGTTAGGATAGCTGTACTGAAAAGATAAAGTCCTGATAAAGTTCTTTTTAAGAGGCTGTATCCCAAGGAAAGCCCTTTTGTATAATACTGCTCTATTGATTGATCTTAGTAAAACTTTCTGCACCCGATAAGCGAGCGGCAGGCTTTGTTTAATAGGAAGAGCTGGGAAATAATTACCACTAAGAGGATTAAACTCTGAGGGTAACTTTTTACAATTAGTAAAGTGATTGAATAAAAGTCTAACTGTTACCTTTAGGCTCTATTCAAAGTAAGGAAGAAAGGAATACCTGAGCGCTCTCGAAGTATACTTCATAGAACAGCTTTCTTAAGCAGCCTCGGACAAGACTAGGGACGAGAATTCAGAATCCAAATTATCAGAAACACTTACTTAGACTAGAAAATAAGGGACTTACGCCGGCGATTCTAGATTCAATTTTCAATCTCCCGAAGCCTAGTGCTATATTAACGGGGTACTTCTTTTGTTTTTAGGAAATACTATGCGCCCATGTGCACTGAAGAAGCTATCTATTTTTTTTTTAGTGGCACCGCCTTTACTGGCACACAGTTTTAGACTAGCAGATCTTATGTACTTCGTAGCTCCCACCTTCTCCATAAGTGATTCTTAAGCTTTTCATTTTATTTGCAGATAATCTAATTACTGCCTGCACGTTAAGACTCTAAAAGAGAGTGTTCCTCGTAGATCATGTAGATTAACAGGAGATTCCTTCTTACTAATTGTAAGGGACTTACTATAGAATTTCGAGAAAAATCTGGTGCTTTACAACCAAGGAATTTTGTCTTGATAAAGGCAGGGTAAAAAAAAAAGTGTCACGGCTCCCTCGTATTAGATTCCTAAGAAATATATATGCGGTACTTCGGAGGGTTTCCTAAAGTACAGCTTAGGCTAAGTGTTGTCTAGTTGTTTTGATGCTTGTAAACAAAAAGTAGGTTTACTCCTTTAATAGTAAAGGTATTTTATACGAGTATGTAAGACAAGGTTTGAATCTTTTAATAAAAAAAAAAGCAAATGACCTACTTACGGAAGACATATTAAATCCCGTGTTGTTGACTTCTCCCGTTCTGAACCCGTGATTTTAGAAAGCAAAGCGAGCAGTAAAACCTCTTGTGAAAAGGAATTATATGCGTTACCGGAATAGCCCCTTTAGTTTTTATTATAAAGCCTAAAGAAATCCGGGAGTTCGCAGAAAAATCTTCTGTCTTTTATCAAGTCTTTTAGTTATGATACACTATTAATTAAAGGGCGTACCTATAACGCAAATTTGTAAAGGCAGGGTGCTTCTACTCCTCAGCGATGCTAGCATTATTTAGTACTTTTACGTTAAAAATGTCGTAGGGAACTGCACTGCTTCTGAAAAAGCACTAGATAAAATAAAAAATTGTTGTAATCTCAATGCTGTATTGAATAAAAGATTGCTAAAGGGTTACGGTATTCTGCAGGGGATTCTAAGAAACCACCCTAAAAAGAAAAGAATCCGAGGAGAATTTAACTACAAACGATAAAGGAGTTCTAATTCAAACTAAAGACCTTAGAGAAACAGGAATTGCGGGCTTCATTTCAAGACTTGGAAAGAGACTCCTAAATTGAATTTACTAAATTATATCCTTTTTTTAAGACTTTAGAAAGCCTAGCTTTAAACCAAGAAAAAGTAAGTGCCTCATTTTTATAACTTAATATTTGCTTGCATTTTTACTCTTCTAATTAATATTATCCCAGGCTCTTAGGTATTCATGTAAGTGATTCTTTTTCTGTGGGAGATGTGATTTCCAGTCACAGGAGGTGAAACTTTAATTAAGGAGATAAGAAATATATAGCGAATAATGAGTGTTAGCGTATTTTTAAGTTTTTTTTACTCAATTGGTTAAAGGGTTTTTTAGGAACTGTATAATCTTTAAGAATATAAGAAGAAGGCTTAGTGTTGTTAATGTAACCAGTTTTTTTTTCTTTGGGGAATGGATAACTCTTGCTATAAAGATAGGGGTTCTCGTTCATTTCCAGGTGGATATCAAAATACTGCTTCTGAAATAGTTTGAACTAGGAATAGAGTTAGAATTAAGGCCGAATTAAAGGGTACCCGTTAGTTAGTACGAAGAAATTTTACAATTTCAAAGGCTTAGCCAAAGTAGTATTAAAGGGTTTGCTACAAAATGTAATACGAAAAGGAAATCTAAAATAGAATACAGAAGTGTCATAAAGGTACTTGCTTTAAAGCAGAAAGAAAAAAGTCATTTTGGATTTCTAATCGCAGGCAATTCTAGTATGCTACTAAACTATAAAAAAATCCATACTGAGCTTCACTAGGGATTCGGGCTAACTTCTAGACCACTTAGAGGTGTTAAGCTTTAAACTTCTGCTTCTGCCAAGGATTCTTTCAAGTAGCATAAACTACTATAAGCTAAATTCTTACTGACACTCTTCTAGCTAAAAACCCATGCATACTCTCCCTCACCAGATCGGGTTTGTCCAAAGGGACTTTCTAATAAGGAATAAAATAGAGCTTTTTCTGCATTAACTAAATTTGAAACGGGAGCCAGATCTTATTAGTCTTTTTTTGACTCCAAAAGGAGTTTCTTACCTACCAGCTTCTTTTAGGTTTCCCTTTATAGAAGAAACCCCGAGAAGGTTTTATCTTTAGTTTAGACTACAGGAAAGGCAAAAGGTCTCCTCTTAGCATTTTTCGAATAGAAAAGGGGTTTTACAAATAGGATTGCTCTAAAGTTTCGTGGTTCTATTAAGAATAAGATCCAAGATTTCTGGTTTAGTAGCATCCCATTTTATAGGTGTATAAGGTTCCTTCCAACCAAGTCTGGGAGCTCCATTAAGTTCCATTTTCGGGGTACCCCTCTGTGTCATATAAAATTTGTAGGAAAGCCCTTTATCTTAAAAGAATCAGTACGAAATCCAGAAGAAAAATACTTACTTCATTGCTGTATAATATGAAATTCTAGTGTAATCTTCCAGAAAAAATAGTAGGAAATTTTAGGAAAAAAGGCTTCCTTTAGCAACTCTTTTTATTCATAAAGTAAAATATCTAGCCGTTACGCACTAGGTCAAAACTTCGAGATTACAATAAAAAAAGGCTCTTTGACTTTAAGGACTCAAGGTTAGGTTTTACCTAATAATTGCCTTCTAGTTACATTGTATATAATAACTATATATTTCCTATATTTTTGCCTTTATCTATCAGAGTCCTATAGGAATCACTCACTGCTATAATAGAATAGATCTAGCATCAAAAGGAAATCTGTTGGTTTACATACCCTCAAGACCTGTTGTTTCTATTCCCTCGTTCATTTAACCCTTTAGCTACTAAAGAGTATCTTTAAGTGTATTCTAGTTCCGAAAGGATAATTCCTCTTGTCTTACGGGCTCTACCATGACTATAATGGTTCAGAATTTCTTCTATTGCTGGATACTATAAGACAAGAAAGCCGCTTCCCTTTAGAATTAGAAAACCTTTGCTTGATTAACTTGTTCTGGAATTCTTAATATCTAAAATAAAGAAGATTAAGGATCCGGATTACTTTAATTACCCGAAACTACCAAAACTACATAAATCTTACTCCCTAGGAAAAGAAAAAACTATCCATGAGTTTAAGGCTCCAAGACTCTAGGGGGTTGTGAAGACCCGCAAGAAAGCCAAAAAGCCGCTCAATTCTTACCACTTACCTTACTAGGGACAATGCTAGGACTAACCAAGCTTTTCCTATTCATAGAAGTTTAATAATAACTTTTCAAAATAGTAGATCTGCCATATAGGTATAACCTTTTTTTTTTGTAAATAAAGAGGGCGGCTCTAGTTAAATAAGATAAGTGTAAAGGAATTAGAATTATATAAGGATCTCGTCGGCGTGTTCAACTCGCTCTTCTTTTCTTTTTTTCGAGGCTAAACTTCATTTTTATAGGAGGCCTTGAGCAATCCGTACATTCTGTAGGTAGGTGAACTTTTACTCTATCCTAAGTATGTAAGCCCCACGAACCACGAAGGACTATAAGAGTTTTTTTTTTGAAATCCTGTTTTTATAGAAGGTAACCGGCTAGTCGGCAAAAGCTAAACCCTCAAACCCAGGGAGATCCCGCGTTTTCTTTAATTTGCCAGTTCTTACCCTTTTTCAGAATCTATTTTAGGAAGGTGCAACCCTCTCTAGATGTAGGCAAAGTATGCTAGTAACCCCTTGAATTTGCTAACTTAACCAAAATCTCCTAAAAATGAAACTAATTCAAAAAAAGTCTTCTATACGTCAAGCTAAAATGAATACAAGGGAATCCTGTTTGTGGTCCGTAACAGAACCCTCCAATTATGAAAAGAATTAGAAGGAAATTTCCTTCATTTTGTTGAAAGGTTTTCTACTAAATAGAATCAGGAACCTCTTCTATCTTTGAAAGCAATTAAATTATTATTCTAATTAGAGCCTTTTTTCCTCATAGTATCTTCCTCTTTCTTTTGAGCTTTGGGAGAATGGATATTTTGAGTTTTCTTTCTCAATATTCCGTAGTCCAAAGTGCGCCCACGCGAGCAGTCTAGCCACCTGCTTGTTTGATTCAATACTGCGCAAGCCATCTCTTATTCTAACTCCCGATCCTTCACATTCATTAGTAAGAGCTCCTCTCTTATTCATTAGGAAGGATTCCACATCTTTTTTTTTCTTTCTCGCGGCAAGATTTATCTTGCAAACTTCCAAGGAATTCTCTCACTCTATACCTTGATCATCATGACGACTAAGAGAAAGAGTCAAATCAAAAATTTCACATCGAATTTCGGACCTCAACATCCAGCTGCTCACGGTGTCCTGAGATTAGTACTAGAAATGAACGGAGAAGTAGTTGAACGAGCAGAACCGCATATTGGATTACTTCATCGAGGAACCGAGAAATTAATAGAGTACAAGACCTACCTTCAAGCATTACCCTATTTTGATCGTTTAGAGGGCGACCAATAAGTCACTGCAAGATTTGCCTGAAGATGACTAAGCGAACTCTTCTTTTAGGTGTCGCTGACAAGAGCATGTCATAAGAGGTGGGAAAGGTTTCTATCTCTCGTTGAGCTCTTGGAATCCTACTCAAATTTCGTTGAGTGGTAGTGAAAGACAAGTGTGAATGCAAACAGATGCCAGCAAAGTGCCTTGTGTGCTATATCTAAAGCAAGTACGCTTCAAGAGACTTCGTACCTCTCGTCGTCTCGCTCTTGGGTTATCAAAAGCAAAACTACACACTCGCAAAAGCCTTGTCTAATAAAGAAAGGTACGAGAAGCATTCAGTGGAAATGGTGAGCCTATGCTTTGAAAGTGTAGGACAGAGAGCTTATAGTATCTACTTCGATCAGCGACTAGTAGGTAGAGAAGGAGCTTAGACAAGGAAGAAGGGACAACTCTAGTAAGAAAGCCGTGTTATTAGTGATAATCTCGCACGGTTTATGGAGCACTTGTATATGTAACGAGTAAATGAGAAACTGAGTCGAAGTAGTTCTCGCTCGTATACTAGAACTTGACCCTATTTATGTTTCTATGATGGCGCAAGAACATGCTTATTCCTTAGCTGTAGAAAAGTTGTTGAATTGTGAAGTACCTTTGCGCGCTCAGTATATAAGAGTCCTCTTTTGTGAGATTACTCGTATTTTAAATCATTTACTTGCCTTAACTACACATGCTATGGATGTAGGAGCATTGACGCCTTTCCTATGGGCCTTTGAAGAACGAGAGAAATTGTTAGAGTTTTATGAACGGGTGTCTGGAGCGAGAATGCATGCTAGTTTTATACGACCCGGTGGAGTTGCACAAGATCTGCCTACGGGTTTGTGTGAAGATATTGACTCTTTCACGCAAGAGTTTGCTTCTCGTATTGACGAATTGGAGGAGATGTTAACTGGCAATCGCATTTGGAAAGAGAGACTCGTGGATATAGGCACAGTCACTGGACAAGAAGCCAAGGATTGGGCTTTCAGTGGCGTGATGCTAAGAGGATCTGGAATCTGTTGGGACTTGAGAAGAGCAGCACCTTATGATGTTTATGAAGAATTAGAATTTGATATACCTGTTGGTACGAGAGGAGATTGCTATGATCGTTACTGTATTCGTATTGAGGAAATGAGGCAATCCCTTCGTCTGATTGTCCAATGTCTTAATAAGATGCCTCTAGGTCTCATCAAAGTGGATGATCGAAAATTCTGTTCCCCGTCAAGAGGTCAAATGAAACTCTCTATGGAGTCGTTGATTCATCATTTTGAGCTTTATACAGAAGGCTTTTCAGTACCAGCCTCTTCAGCTTACACTGCTGTTGAAGCACCTAAAGGAGAATTTGGTGTCTTTCTAGTCAGTAATGGGAGCAATCGTCCTTACCGTTGTAAAATAAGAGCTCCTGGATTTGCCCATTTGCAGGGTTTATCTTTTATGTCTCAGCATCATATGTTAGCAGATGTAGTTACCATAATAGGTACTCAGGATATAGTCTTTGGAGAAGTAGATAGATAACTTTCTTTGTGATCCCTGGTTCCTTCCTCTTTCTTGCAAGCCAAAACGCTGTATAAGAAGCTTCAAACCGATCTATTTTCAATTACATTACCTTGTTTCTATTCTGCCTGGTATTGGCAGTGGACTAGTTAATTCCTATTTCTCAATTGTAGGCCAACGCACATCTAAAGCAAACTTGCCACTTGCTTCTTCTACTCAATACAAGACTCAAGACAAGATAAACCTTGCCTACGATGCAGCTTCTTACTATCCTTAGCACCTATTCTCTTGCTTCTTGCTTCACACCAGCTATTGACCCCAATTCACTTAAGAAAGCTGCCAAGCAATGGCCTTGTGGGTGCTGCTATGCCGTGTTCTCGGTGTATGCGCGAAGTTCATCTTCTATACCGTCCATAGTTGGCGGGCAATTCGTCGTTCATGCAGTTGTCGCTGGAGATTGAACTTAGTGCTAGACTTCCGCTGTCGGTCCGGGTGATGAAACTGAACGTATTTTGGTTAGTCATTTCAGCTTGTATCGACTTCCGTTTGTCCCTCTGTTCCTGATCCTTTCAAGCATAGAATTCGGAGTTATATTACTTCTTAGTGTTACTAGTTTAAGGGATAGGATATTCCCTTTGTTCCTACTACAGAGAGGATTAAGCCTTAGAAAATAGACACCAGTTGGCGTACCTGACTGTAGCATAGCGAAGGGAAAGGGTTGTAAGATAGTGTACTGAATAGAATACTTACGTTATAACCACCAAAATTAGGACAGACTTTAGCTCTACATCTACCTTGAAAGGATTTCCCATACCTTCTTTGACCTACTTCGACTGCTAAGCAAAGACTCCAACAAACTTTTCGTTTTGAGCAAACGATAAAGAATAGCATTTAGTAAAAAAAGAAACCCTCAGAAAGCTGAACTCCAAATTTTCGGGCTCTGATACAATTCCTGCTTTCTTGGTAACCTTTGATGAAGGTAGTTTGCTAAATGCAATAAAATAACGTAAATTCTCTAAACGTAAAAATCACGCAAGAGTTCCGGTTTATATCCTCTATGGAGTAAATGCCTTTATCTAAATTAGATAAGACGTAACTTAGGTACTATATGGTATAGATTTTAGAATCCTTAATTCTGAAGAGAAAGTTCTAGGTAGGACTCCAGAATCCCTGTTCTATGCAGCAAGGGTATTTATACTGGACAGGACAAAAGCGCTTCTTCTGCTTATAGTCTTTACCTTGTCCGAGTACAGTTGTTAATGGGGTCAATTTATAGTAATAAGGACTCCCAAAGTAGAGGGGTTCCCTTAATAAGTTCAAAGTAAGTGCATACGTATCTTACCTAGTTTAAGTTCTACGAAACCATAGTAACTTTCTCATAAAGAGAAGAGAATACTCCCTAGCTCCCAGAGGTTCTTAAAAATATTAAGCCTTGCTTTTTTCTTCAAACTTTGCTTTGACAGGTCACAAAAGGGGTCAAATTCTCCCCCGCCTAGGTCATATACAGAAAGCGAATTTGAATGAATACTTTCCGTCTTAAAGGATTATCCTCAGTTTTTCAAAAATATGGATAGGGAGTCCCTCAACTACCAATACGAGGCACCCGCGCAATTCGACTGCTTTATATCTATATATCTATACCTATAGGAGGGTCCTATATAAGATAAGGAAAAAGCCTCCCTTTTACGTACATTGTACATTGCGGGTTTGCTGTATTAAGAGCTAAAAACTGGAACAAAAAACAAACTAATTAACTAAAGGCATTCTTGAAAGTACTAATAAGCGACCTACTCCTCAATGCCATGCCCAATTCAGTATTATAAAAAGAGCGCTTTGGCCAGCATCTTTTTTCTGCAAGGCTAATATAAAGGAAGTACCAATTCTGAGAGCAGTAATAGAGACGGTTCCGGGAAAGGCTTGTACTTAGTTAGTCTCTTGTTCGTTTTAAAGTGCAAAGTTAGCTTTTTAGCTATGTAGTATATACTTAAAGATGAGGTTTTGTAGATATAACTAAAGGGGCCCCCTTATTTTTGTCAGTCTTTTTTAACCTCTATTCTATTAGCATGTAATTGACACGAAAGTATTACCTGGGGAGGTCCTCCTTATATAACGAGAAAGCGGCAGAGCTTCATAACTTCAGTAAGAATTTTCATTATTAAAGTATCCGCTCGAGGAGGTCATTTTCTAACTAAGGGAGAAGACTTGAATCCTCCGAATACCTCAAAATTTGATTCCAAATACAAGCAACTATACCCCGAAATCCTTAAAATTTTCAAAAAGGAGAGCTACGTCTTATAATAACCCATAAGGAATGCCCTTTATACGGATCTAAATTTATCTTTAGTGACTTACCCTTGAGCAGACAGAGTTCTGGGAAATTTAGAGTATCTTTTTAGTTTAGTGTTAATAATAGACTTGGTGTTGTGTTTGTAAATAAAATGACTAATTTGTGAGAGTTAGTTATTAAGATACCCTACTTTCCTCGTAGATTGCTACGTAATTGTTCCTGAAAGGGCTCCTATGTACAAAGAGTAAGGGTGTATATTCCATTCCTTAGATTATCTCCAGGAATTTTGAATGAAGATACAAGAAAGTAGGTAAATAGCAATGCCCCAGGTAATAGGTTGTAAAGCGGTGTGAAAGTGCTGTCCGGTATAAAGAAAATAGGGCGCCCTGCTATGTCAGGAATTTTAGTAAATAGAACTTTATTTCGAAGTTTGACTAGGTATTTGTACCTCTTTTGGAATTAGATATAAAGTTATGCTGTAGTAAGGAGATACTTTGTATTAATTTGTATTAAAAAGGGGGAGTACCCCGCGATCCCCTTTTATTTTAGTTTAGAAGAGATTTTATATCAGAGACCCGCTTTAATATTTGTATACTGTTCGGAATTGCCTTTTAGGGAAGCTTCGGCAAAGCAAACACGAGTAGGGCAAGGATTTTTTCTTCATGCTAAACTGAAAAGTTCTCAATTAAAAGGGCCAGAACTTTAAATCTAAAAGTCCATTTACTTAGTGAGCTACTTGAGAAATCTCCTATCAGAGTCAGAGTTAAAGCAGAAAGCATACAATATTGAATTTCTTTCCTATTTCAGAGAAAGCTAGGGCTCCCTATCATTGTAGTTCCTTATGGCGTCTCAGAAGGCGCTATTCAAATCTACTGAATAATTTTATAGTAATATTAAAAGGAGTTATACCTCGGCAAAAACCCGCTCTTTCCGATAGCTATTATAGTTTTCTTTATATAAATACACCCCTTAGATTAGAAAGTTTATCCATACTAAGAGAACTATCTGTTAAAGAGTCCCCTGCGCACGCAGCTCTTTATAATGATACAAAGAATATAAGAATATAAAACAAAGCCAATAACTTTACATATAAGAAATTGCGATTCTTTATTAGGTATCACACGACTGGAACCTGCGACCCTTAGATGAAAAGCCCAAGGCTCTTCCAACTAAGCTGTATACCCCTGAATTGAATAGTCGCCAAAATATAGTAAGAGAGAACTCGGCTTAAATGTTCTCTATTTATGTAATTATAATGCCTTGGAGTTCTAGCAAAAACTTTAATCCTACTAATAAAATACTGCATGTAAATGCCTTGGCTTTTAAATCTACTCTTTGTAAAGTAAAAGAAATAGAACTCTAATTTGAAGTCAAGAAACGATAGCACAACTGACTCTAGGTCAATTAACTAAACTAGGTAAAAATTCCTTTTTGGTAGGGGTTCTTGGTTAGCAGCTAGTTTATTCCATAGCTTGGCCTTTATCTGAAAGTGGAAAACGAGGATTCCGAAAAATTGTCAGAGAGGACCCCGTAAGATATGATAGTAACCAAAATACCTGCTATTTACGTATAAAAGCTTTCGTACTATAAAAGTACTACTGCCCGTTGGGTTCGGTCTTACTTTGAGTAACAACACAACTAAAATTCTTTAAGGACTAGGACTCGGCTCAAGAATTTCATTAAGATATCCAAAAACTCGTAATTCTGTATTTTATAGATTCTAAAGAATTTGTTTGAACATGCGCTTCAAGCGAAAGTAGACCCGTACCCTGTAAATTTGTAGTTTTCCATATAGAAAATCCTTTTTAGTTAGACAGCTTTGTTCGCTATATTTCAGTTAAGGAGGTTTTTTCCTTTGTGTATAATCTTTATTACTTTTTTTTTATTATAAGAACTGAGCAAGGCCCTACATTTCTAACAAAACATTATACCGGTGGGATATTTTATTATAGAGACAACCCCTTTTTAATAAGCATAGTAACTGGAGCTTCATTTTGAGATAGTTTTTAGCCTCAAACTTTGTCGAGTTTTTTTAATATAATAAGAGTACCCTTATATACCTAAATGAAAACTTCAGAAGAAGAGCTCCGGACAACATTTACAAGGAACTTCAAATTTCAGCATATATATATCCTATCCGGCTTCAATCAATATCTTATGAATTCATAAATTCATAGAAACGTACAGTAGGCATAAGAAATATGTCAACAAGTATTAAAGCTGAGCATCCAAATTATCCTTTAAAGATCTCGGTTATATATCAGCATTCTCCTATTATTTAAGTTCAGTTCCTTCCATTCTACTCCTTTATATGATAGTTATTATTCACATTCCGGTTAGGCTCTAGCTGGGAATTCTGTAGAAATTTATCACAATCCTTTTGTAACAAGTAAAAAGAAAAGTATCTGCTCCTTTCAGTAAGGCTCTGGCTTTAAATTGAAAACAAGTATTGTTCGAACTAAATATAGACTTTTCACTATCTCAAAATTTGAATGTCCTAACTGGCTAAGACCACTTTATCTTGTAAAACCTATTCCAAAAGGAATCTCACTTGTAATATCCAAGACTTAACAAAATGAGTACTAAACTCTCCTACTCCATTTCTCTATATATAGCTTAAGACGCTAACTCCGGATCCATACATGGATATTTTTGACTCAGTCCAAATTCGCTTGACTAGTGGAAAGGCATAAGTTGGAACTTCGCAGGCATCTTAATAAATAAGGGGATCTACATCGATTTCTCTATAATAATTATGACTCTTTAATGAAACTTGTTTTTATTGCTACTGGATTTAAGGTAAGGGTACACATTAGTTTAGTGCTACAAAATTGATAGAGGGTACACGAGCCTGGGTTTACTAAGTAGTTCTATATAAAGAATTTACACTAAAAGAATTTGCATTAAAGGACTAAAAAGGCTAGGAAAATGTTTACTACATAAAGATAAAGCAAGACTCGTCTAGTTAACAGGATTTGCAGGAGTTTTTGGTTCTAAAAGATTGTAGAGTCCCCAAACCCCTTTCACATGTGAAGTAGACCCCTTGTTTGAAACAGAATATGATATTCCACTTAACCGTCCTTTAGAGATCCTGCCTTAATCCTTAATCTATATTGAATGTACTTTTCTGCTTTACTAATTTAATTGACCAAGAGCAAGACTAACTGAAAACCTTTCTAAGAACCGAGGGCACACTTTCTCTTTCTACAAAAAAAAATCTTATTTACCAATTTTGCAGCATTAGGAATTCCAACAGGATAAACTGAGTGCAAGGACTCCCAATCACCGAAAAGAATCCCCGCTTTTTCTTTTTTATTATAGGGGATCCCTGGATTCTTAATGACACCAATTGTATAGCTATACCAGTACCCTGTAGTTAATACTAGAACTTGCCTGAGATTGCCTTTTGTTGAAGCTTCAAAATTCCCCTCCAATATCAGTGAGAAATCGGTAAAATTTAAGGGAGACACCTCTTTATTTACTAGCCTTTGCTACCTATAAACCGAATTGAAAAAAAAAAAAGGAAAACTTCTGCTGCGAAAGATTATACCTCACTTAAGATTTCTCTCGTATTTTTTTTTTTGAATACTATAAAGGAAATTTTACCGGCTCCTTGAGAAACCTAGGGTAATTCTCTATATCCCTATCTATTAATAAAAGAATAAAAATCTATGAATAAATACATTTTTTCTGAGGCCTGGAGACCCTTTATAACTAGGAAAAAAAACTAGAATAGCAATATCCTGTACAAGGTTTTTATATCCCATTTGCTAATTAGAAGAAGTGCCCTGACACCCATATTAATATAATAGTTGCAGCAAGTCTAGAAATCCTTATAAAGGAGCCCAAATAAGTAAGCACTTTTCTGAGAGGTACACTATAAACGAAGAGTGCCATCTATAATTTAGTAAATCCTGTTTTGCGTAAACCTTAAGAATTTTCAGGAATGCTTTATTACGACTAGAGGGCCTACTTTAACCCCTTATGTAAGGAAGCGGTTTTCTAATGAAAATGCATTTCTAACAATAACGCCCAGAAAGAAACTTCAGCACCAATAATCTACAACAAGACACCCTAAACTTTACCGTTTCTATAAAAAATATGTATATTCCTTACCAGTATTCTCCAATTAAGGAGCTCCATAACTTACCCATAACGGGAGCCATTATAAAAAGCCTGTGAACACTCTCCTTACACTAAGTTTAATACATAATAAAGAGCAGGATTCATAAGAAGGGGTTGCAACTAGTAAGACAGAGAGTGTAGCTCTGAGGGAAGATATAGGTATCAGGAAACAAGGTATGCATATGATTCAGAGTGAGAAAACAAGTAAAAGAGTCTAGCTCTGAATAAGGTTAAAGCATTCAAGGAATAAAAGTAAGGAGGTCTTTAACTGAATAGTACTGCTAAGAGAGTTAGGCTACAAAAAAGTGAGAAAATCACTTATATAAAGAAGTAAACTACCTGTTATCTAAATTAAAATGAAAAAGTGAATCTAAGTATTCTCTGAAGCAGTTTTTAGGACGGCACAGGAGACTTTAACCAGTCCCAACTCGCAAAACAATTACTATCATGTAAATAACCAAAAATTGTATATTATTAAAGTATCTCCTTTAGGAGCTCTGTTAATTTTCTACACTATTACTAACAATTAAACTTGTACTCTAACAGCTGTACTATACTAGAGAATTGCTATAAACTCCCAACTACAAGAACTAGAGCTTAAAGTTTATTCACCGAGCCCCGTAAGAAGAAGCCTCATAAGACAGTTATAAGAAAGGTACTAAGCTCCATAAGATAGAGATTCCAGTTATAGGCTAGGTAAGAAAGAGTTTAGCTCTGAGTAAAGGTATAGGAAAGGCAATAATACCTAGGAAATCCAAGGAATTTATTACTGAACTAGTCCCTTAGGAGAAATCTAAGAGGGCAATTAGAAAGGTATAAGGAGTATCTACGTTCTGTATTGCTTTCTTGTTCTTCCCAAAGAATGGACTTAATGGAATGTATAAAATGTAACTTATTTCTCTACTTTTTTTAGGGAAGTAAAGCAGGAGTACCTCAAAACAAGTTTGAGCTTACGAAAACGGCCGTATAATTGATTTCTTGAGTTTAGTATTATCCAAATTCTTAGCATTCTACTCTATGTAGGGCTGTCTTCAAGAAGATGCAAAAACCTTATATAAGGAAAGGACTCTCTAACATTAATAATTTGATATTGGAAACCTCCCTGCAGTTTCTCACTTAGAGCTAAAATTGAAATTTCAAGCCTTCCTAAAGTGTAATAACCCGAATTCCTGTAGTTTTGGTATTAGTAAAGGCGCTATAAATAACGCAACGCAGGAGAACTCTTTTTTTGGAGGCGGATACATACCTGGTGCGTTATATATAAGGTTCTCTCTCAGCCCTTTATTTAGCTTAACCTGTATAACGGATTGTACTTCAGAAGCTAAAACTATGCCAGGTAAATGCCTTAGAAATAAAGGGGCCTCCTCACTTGTTGCCCTCCGGATTTAATATACGGGTTTCTACTTTTTTAAGAAGGCAGTAGGTACACTAGCTAAGTAATAGGAGATTCGTCTACACAATTCGGGAATATTTTACAAACATTTCATGAATCCGAAAAAAATGGGGGATCCTCACCTAGTTAGAATTTTAAGTTCTCTTAGTCTAAAATTTCAAATAGTGAAGTTTTACAATGGCTATCCAAGGCGCGCTTTTCTGGAGAGCTTGCTTTAAGTAAGGGACTTTTCTACCCGCGTTATCTTATGTAGTGAAACTTTGGGGAATTATACCTAGCTCATTTTTCTTTTTTATTTGAATTAAGAATCTGTACAAAGTCGTGTAAAAGTTTAATGACTCTTAAGAGCTCCTACTGCGACATACTGAAATTAAGTAATATTTATTATAAATAATGTTTAACTAAAAAACCGACCCTGTTTTTAGACCCTAGCTTTTCGCTTACCCATAGAAGGTTTAATTACAAGCTTGTTATTTACTAGCAGTCCTCTAATTGAAAAATCTGAAACAAATCTGTATAAATTCTAAATTGTAAATATTAATTCCAGTCTCTGATCTACACTATGGAAAGGGACCTTAATTTCTGGATTCTACTTTTTTTTTTTAAGCTATAGCAAGAATTCTATAAAAGGGCTCCTTAAGGCTGGTTCAAGAGAGCTTGCAAAGGTCTAGTATTTCTAGGGACTGGCTTTGCTAAACTATAATTAGGGCTTCGTGCTTTTAACAGGAGAGTGACTTTGAGTTAAAAAACAAAGAGACATAAAACCTTGTTTTTTTTTGTTTAAAGAGCAACTAAAGTTTGTTAAATTATCATAGCTAAGGGAAGCTTGTTTTTGTATTTACCTCTTTTCGGCATGTATCTCGACGTGGTTTCCTAATTCATAGCGAGAACCTGTACAGCTAGTTAAGTCCTACACATTCTTTACTATTTTCAATACTATCTCCCTTACCTCAGAGATCCTCTCAAAACTCTTTTATTAAAAAGTGTATACCCGAAGTATCACACAAAACATATATATAAAGTAAAGTTGCTGAACTAATATAAGGTTTCTTTGGTGCGTAGAAACATACACCAAACTCTAAAGTTCTCATACCTAAG
Source organism: Pelargonium transvaalense (assembly GCA_036897505.1). NCBI lineage: Eukaryota > Viridiplantae > Streptophyta > Magnoliopsida > Geraniales > Geraniaceae > Pelargonium > Pelargonium transvaalense. The sequence goes on along the minus strand of JAYMTI010000028.1, from coordinate 4,467 downwards.
AGCCCTTTTGCTAATTTTTCATTACAATATTTTTATGAACGTTAAACTTTTGAGATACTTTATATTAAAATGAAAATCTAGGATCCCTTATGAATTAGTATTACATATATCCACTACTCTTAAAGACTTTGCCCCCTTCATTATTAGTTATTAGAGAGTCTCCCATATAGGGAACTCAAGGGGAACCTCTTAGTCAGCGATATCTAGTGTAACTTCTTTTTATTGAGTGAACCCTTAAATTTAACAACTAAAGATTTTATCCTTGGAAATACCAGTACGTATTCAGTAGTAGATAGGTCTTCTTGTGCAGCGTGTTACTAAAGGAAATAATGAGGTTTCTTTGTTATATTAGAGGCAGACACCTACTAAACACTAAAAGGAAGTCCTTAGATTTTGTGCAAACAAAAGGGAGCCCCAGTTATCTATAAAAGTGCATAGACTCGCTTATGAGAAAGAACATACGTTGTATTCTAAAATCTCGGGGGTTTCCCGGCTTTGTGATTCCTCAATCAAAAAAGGGAAGCTGTTTCTTTCATTTTGCTTGGCAGGAAGAGTAACGCCTTGCTAATTAAATACGGGGGTAATAAAGGAAATAGATGAAGTACTATTACACTATCTTCTGAGAGCCAAGATTTAACAGAATATCATATGGACTAGCAGGAAACAAAATACACACTCTTGATATAGAGCCAGAAAGTAATCCTTATGGAGCCCCTTATCTTTACTTTAATACAAGGGTCGGCTTAATATTTCACAAAAGATTTGGGTCAACGCCTAGTATCCTATAACCCTAAGATAATACTAATGCAAAACAATTATAAACAGAAGAATTCACAAACTCTAGCTAGAACAGACATCTAAAAGGAATTTCTTTCTAAAGCAAATAGGATATTTCTAAATAAAGCATTCCTTTACCTATAGCAAAGCCCTTATAGTTCGAAGAATAAAACCCTATAGACGCAGTTTCAAAGTAATTTACAATTTTGGTATTCCTTGTTTCTTATGTGATATAAAGGACTCCTTCAGTATAGCAGCCCCCTTTCAGAATTGACTTAATAATTAATTAGGAGCCCTCTTAAAGAAAGCCCTATAAAAAAAACTAGTAAACAATGTATATACTTCCAATTCACCCAAATAAACAGGATCCATTAGACTTTTAGTTCCAAGTTTTACAAGCTAAGTTACTCAAATAATAAGGAGTATTAAAAGCTATTTGAAGTTTTCTGCACAAGTGTGCCACATGGATTTTCCCTGCGAAAACTTGTAATTTACAGTACGAGTTTTTAATCCTATAATTTCTTTTTGTTCCGGGTCTATCCTCGGGGATCATTATATTACTCTAACCATGTAACTGAATATCTATAAGGGCATAAGTAAAAAGCGTACCTCCGGGCACCCCCAGGGCCTAGTCAGCAGTGTAATTTGAACCAAAGACCTTTCAATTGTTTTCTATACTTAGCCATATAAGTAAGTGAATTAAGATGCAGGATCTCGCCTATATGGGTAAACTTGCCTCCGCTAAAGTAAAGAAACTTCCTAATTCATCCTAATTCAAAGGATTTGCACTTAACTATCTAGCTCTAAAAGATCCTACACGAATTCCTACCTACAATCGAAGCTATCTCATTATATAACAATGCAACAAACTTATTAGCTTAAGAGTAGCTGTGCCTAATGGGAGAACGAGTAAGAGCATAAACTCAAGAAAAGGGTTAACTTAGCTTGAATAAAATGGCAGCTATTCTATACTTAGACTGCGTTAAAACATGAAGAGACCCCTAAATCTAACTCTACCCCAAATACGACACAAGATTTGAATTTATTCTTTGTTAGTCTTCCCATTACTATATCTAGATCTAGGCAATTCCAAAGAAGTAAATCCACCATTTTGTTAGGTTTTCATTCTAATTTATCCATATAGAGGTTTATAGAGAGGCGGGTTGTATTACGCAAACCAAGGAAATCTCTTCTTACTGCCCAGATACGCATAAGTTTGCAGGAAAACCTCTACCTAATCTAATTTAGGGCTAACAAAAACTGCTCTTCAAAAGAGGTTAATCCTACTGTAAATTTTGATATTAAGGGTCGAAGATTCTAAAAAAGTTAAAGGGCATTCTTCTGGTACAGAAAGTAACATTACAACCTATTAATTAAAGAAGAAGTCTAGGTTTTGTTGGTCATTATTGTTTTTTTTCTAGGCGTAAGAGGGCTTATTGTAAAGCATGCTATTAGGACTGCAATTATAGGTTTTCTGGTCTATCTGGGATAAGTCACTAGGGCGGCAAAGCCTTAGTGTTATAAAATGAGATACTAAAAGAACGGTTTTCCCGTGCCAACAAGGAGTTGTATAGAGTTATAGGCCCTAACTCAGTGGTAAGGTAATATATTGGTTTAGGAATATAAATTTCTAATCAAATCAAGGAGCGCAGCTTTGTAACGTCAGTAGAGACTTCCCAGTTGCCCCTTTTTTTGTTAACCCGGTTATTTCGGGAATTTAAATTATTAGAATTAGTTCGACTTCTTTAAGTGTTTATAAGACTCAGGTACCAGGAACTTTAAAATTTAGGTATATGTAACAATGAAAGTAAATTTAATAAAAACTTAGTCAAAAGACCCCTGCATAGAAAGAGTCTTTTATACTTTTTCATTCCAATTTATATAAGATTCACTTTTCAGCAACCTAGAAATTGACTAGACTTCATCTAGATTCTCCTATCCTATAGGAATTTACCAACCCTAGATAGGGAAACGACCTCTCCTACAATGCATACAATTTTTCACATTATGCCCTAACTTAACCCAATTACACATTTCACGGAAGTCTTTTGGCTTTTTATATTCGGAATTCTAAGTAGAATTTCGTTGGTTTACGTATCTTATCTTTGGTTATAACGCGTAGGATCTTTCCCAGAGCAAAGGAAGAAAGTAAAGACTAAGGAAAAGGAATACGGATTAAATACAAAAAGGCTAAACTTACTCGCTAGAATGCTTTTTATCTGCTGTTCGGCTACCTCTTAAGGTAAGGTGTTTGTACATTTTACCTATTTATCCTTCGTTTTACTATATTTATTTAATTCCTTACTTAATGGCCTTGGAACCTTACTACGCTTTCAGAATTCCTTATATTCTTTAATTCAACAGAATCAAAAAAAAAGCAGAACAGGACATGAAATCCCCTAATTTGTGTACTCTAGAAACAGAAAAAAGGAATACCAAAGGCAAACTATTAAGTACCCTTTCTTGGAAATGCTTTTAACCACCTACCCTTTTCTTCCATCACATTTGATTCATTTTACCGTCACTTTGTTGACCAAAAGACTGTCCATTTTGATCGAATTCCAACAGTCAACTGCTGGCTTAGTACACCTTCTCTGGCATTAGGGATAGGAACCCTTCGTTTGAGAGAGAGCAATTCCCTTAGCCATTGACAGTGGAACTCCACTCAGTTGAGAGATAGGAAACTGGTAACAGAGGTAGCCGTTGACTGAGTAATCCCTTACTGTCAGCATGACTTTCCCTTACCCATTGACAGAGGAATTCGCCTGGTGTTAGCAATTGAGATAGGAATTCCCTATAACATTGTAGAAAGCTGCTTTTAAAGCTAACTAAAACTGGCCTAGATCAATAACCCAAAAGCGCTTTTTAGGCAGGGAACAAGAAATCCCTTATGTCTTTTAAAGGTAATGGGAATCTCTAAAGACCAAATGAATAAGAGCCATCAAAGATGCCAAATGAGACTTTCTATGGAATCCAAGACCTCCTTAAAATACCTATAAGACAAAGAGTCAGGCTCCTAAGAGTCTAATGAGTACATCTACCATACACTTTACCCATTATTAAGTACTGTACCTAGGGACATACCTTAGCAATCATGCACTTGAGACACCAAATTGTCTTACCTTCTTTCTATTCCTTGAGTCTTTGCTTTGTCTTGACTGGGTTCTGGATGATGAGAGAGATTCCTAGTTTTGGGACTTAGTAATTTAAGTCAAGGTTAGTCATAGCTCCGAAGAAACTGAGGAGAGAGGAAGAACTAAGACAACAAGTAATTCAACTCGATAGAGCATCATGAAAAGGAGTTGCAAGTACAAGGTTCAATACGAACAGGACATAGGAGAAATAAGAATACTTGACTCTTGGTGTTGGATGTTAGATCTTTCTGTTTAGGAGTCAGTTCCTTTAATAAATGTATTTAGTTAGCTAACTCTGATAATGCTTAAAAGCAAAGGTTAAAACTCTTCCCTTTATTACTTAAAAACTAGCAATTCAATTTCTACTAGAACTTTGAAATAGACGGGACTCATTTTTAGGTTTGTATTTGCCCCTTTTATTTCTTTCTTAAATTTAGTGACACGGGATCCGGAATAGAAGAAGGAGACTCTTCTACAAGCAAGCTTGCTTTCATTCCCTTGGCTCGCTAGCAACTCTTCCTATCGATCGTACAGTCTATTGATAGCTACTGACCGT
>JAYMTI010000027.1:0-37088 GCA_036897505.1 Pelargonium transvaalense | reverse complement strand
CTTTCCCTTGATTCTCCAATCCACGCTAACTCAAGAGCTTATACGCCACCCCAATCTCTCCTAGTTTGAAAACTTAATACTGCACTAAAACTCATTAGATAACCCTATAGCTATTGTCACTTAAACCTAGGAATTACCCTGATACAGCACCCTATAATTCTATTAGTGTATCCCCCTGCTACAACCTAAGCTTCTTCAGAATTGCCTAGGAACTAAAAAACACTTAATTAGTCAAAATTGATAGAGACTCTTAGACTTCATTTTACCAACTAAATACCCTACAGTCATAAAAGCCTCCTTACTTAATAAGGCACGGACCTAAATTGTGCGCTATAAATAACAAGAATACAGAATCCTATTTGTCAAAAGGCAACCCTGTGAATACTTCATCTTAGCTTAACTCTTCGGATATTCCAAACTTAGGTTACACCTTGCGGCACTTCGGTATATACTTTTCCTGTTTATTCATAGTACCCATATTTAGGAATTCTCTAGTACTCTTCTGGTTTGCGATTCCCTTCTAGAAGAACCCCTTTTAACTTACCAAAAAAAAGCAATAAAGGTTCCTCAAATACTAATACCATAAGGACTTCCTCCTTTCTATTTATAGAGGAGCCCCCCAATCTTATGGACAGAAGGAACTTGAAGGTCTTGGAAACAAATTACTCTTTAAACCAGGCAAACCTATACGGGAGTTAGCATATCCCGTCTATAAAAGGAATAAAAGAAAGGAATACTTCGATTTATTGAATTTAATTAAGGGAATCCCGTTGCGTTCTGTAATACGGATTTTTTTCCTAATATAAACAGGAGTTCTCCTCCCTTAATTAAGATGACCTTAAAATAGGCAGCCCCTATAACGGCTCTATCCTAAATTCCCCATGGGAAGGGCCACTAGTCTTCTAAAAAGATTCCAATTAACCTCTCTTAACTTAAGTGTTTACCCTGTTAAAGTTAAAAACTGCTACCATAAAACGTAATAAATATTGAGGAAACTCTAAAGCCGCTATCAATATAAACTAGAAAAAACAAAAGCTTTATTAGACTTTAATTTAAAAGGAGGTATATATAGACCTAAATAACTCCTTCCGACAGCAAGAAATTTATTTCACGTCGAGTTTAATATCCTATCTTAATTTGAGAGTTCTAGATTAAACGAGCTTTAACTGCCAAGACACGGATAAGATTGCTTCGTAATTAAAAAGACTCCCCTGTTATCTACATATTACCAAAAGGGTTAGTTTTATAGGGACCCCTTATTCTAAGCTCTCGTTCGTTTAAGCACAAGAGTCAGAAATCCGAATAATAGACTATCCCTTGCGAATTTCTGTATTCCAAGATTCTTGTTTACTCCGGATTCCCTATAAATAGCTAGAAAGTCCTTTGCTTACGATTACAAGACTTATCCCGTTTTAGACTTATTAGACTTAACTGACAGATTAAAGTCTCTAGTTGAGCTCGAGGAAGTGCGCAATGATAGGAACTTACTATGCCGCCTAGGAATCAATAATAAATAAACTGTCAGTTCGGAAAAGGATGAGTAGAGCCTTATATTATAGAGCAATTCTTTCTAAAAGATTTTAAGATTAAGGGGGAGAGGCTCTGATGGCAGAACCTTGAAAGTAATGTAAATTCTTGCCTAGAACATGCGTTAGGGTACTTCGAAAAGGGGGTTTGTTTGGGGCACAAGCCTTTTAGATTCCATATTTCCAATGTTTAACCCGCGTTTTCCCGGATATTTATACACAGTTTCGGGGGGTTCTTTTAAGTTAAGAGATAATAGCAGGAAAACGGAACACTAGACCCGACCTTATCTATTGGATTTTCCAAAGGTTTCGCAACAGAAACAAGGGCTTAGTTTTAGGGACATGTACTTGTCATAGGAAAAAAACTTCCTCCGTTTATGGAGTTCAGAACCAAAGTTCAAAAAAAAACCAAGGGACTAATATACAGTATTATAAGGGAATTTCTTTGCTCTCTTATCTTATCTGGGAAATTTTCAGTAAGATTTCTTATTCTAAAGTACCCGCTCAGGGAATCCTTAAGGGGCTTATCCATATTGTAAAGCAACCTAGAAACCAAAACTATTGGAGTTTTCCCCTAACCTTAATAAAGTACTGTAACGTTATACATTGCCTATGCTGGAAGCGTGTAAGGTCCAAGTCCATTAACTAAGTCTTAAGTCTAAGGAACACACATGCTTTCCTGAACCAGTAATTTCAAGCAGGTAAATTGAATTAATCCAGTTTATCTTAACTTGTAGAGTAAATTGTTAAGTAGAAGTAAATATCCGGGTTTAAAATCTGTTTGTTATAAAGGAGAATACCTTACTTAAAAAAGAGCCCCGCGAAGCACTAAGTTTAATTTAATATGAAAGCCAGGGTAGAGTGACGTTATTTGATTTGAAACGGCCCCTTTTCCTAAACGGAATCCCTTTTTTATATCGAGACTCCTAAAATCTATTAGGGAAGGTACCGTTGAGTTCTTGAGTGAATGGAATATTCTCTTCAGAATTATAGTAACCGTTAAGACCTTAAAACTTATACATTCAAGGCCCTTTTGCTTATTGAGGAGGTAAAAATTTATACATAGGGATTCCTTAACTTACACTGTAGGGTCTCGTATAAAATTTGCATTTAGATCTCCGAGAGTAACTAGACGGCATACGAAATTTATATGTGTATCCTTTAGCTTGGAGTTTCCTGGGGCTTTTATTACCACGCTATAACTTACCCTCAAAGAGTGCTATCTAGCGATCCTTTAAACCTAAAAATCACCTAAATGCACACAAACAAATAACAGGAAACTCCTTTAGTTTTATTCCTATTTGTTCTAAGTTCTAGATTGTTTTTTGGCAGCTATATGATAAAGACGTGTAAAAGGAACCGGAACTAAGGTCAACTCCTACACTCGGTTACAAAGCAAGCCTTAAAATAAGTACTTAAAAAAAATCCCTTTATAACAACTTTTAGAAATGTTAAAGAAAAGGGAGTACATATTCATTTTGAATTGTTTACTTATTTAGTAAACGCCCTGCTTTTACTTATTTATACAAAGTAGCTCCCCGAATATCGGCACAAGGTTCTGGTATACTAAGTGCCTAAATAGGAATCCCTTACATTAACGGTTGAGGACTAGGCTGGCATACTTTTTTTTCCGGATTCTTGGAGTTGAAAACCTTTATTTTTAGAAAGGTACCTGTTTCTTAATAAATGAATATTTCAACACTGGCTTTCCTTTAGACACTCTTGTGAAACTGGGAAACCCGAGACCCTGCTGTTTAACATGCATTAGTTTTTGTACTAATTCGATACTAAGACGAGAATCCTCATTACCTAAGTAATTGTGATAAGCACTTTCTTTACTTTCTAACCGCAAATATATTCTTGTTTACTTAACTTAAGTTGGCAACGCGCCCAGTATAATAAACTTCCCAAGGAGTTTTCGAGAAAGTATAACACCAATTATAATATGTATCGATATTTTATTAGACAAAAGAACTTAGCTTGCAGCAGGACATTACGGGCGCTTATACTAGAACCCTAAGAGAAGAACTACAATAGTTAACATAAACTCTAAAATAGAAAAAATCTATAACTCTTCAAAAGAACTTGCAACTGCTGCTAATCTATCTTAATATTTCGGTAACCCGGATACCCCCTTTTCTTTAAGGTAACTTATGGGATTCCTAATACGGAGTTTACCTTTTTTGAGTCTGTTACGTACTCGAATTCTCCCTCCGGTAGTACCGGAAACAAATAAACCGAATAACTCAAGATTAGCCTAGGTCAGTTTATCAGAGTTCTCCCCAAAGGTTAGAAATCCATAAATTGGGTCCTTTATAAGGGGATTCCTTTGCCCGGAAGGAAAGTCTGCAATTAATTCCTTTTTAAGGGCTTATGCATAATACCTATACTTCTCCTCGTTAACTTGATCGGGAACCTCTACCTCTTTAGGTTTACTAAATTGATTCCCTCTTTCTAACTAGAAATTGGGCAATAACACAACATCAAGACAGACTTGACTTTACTGGACTGCAAACAAATTCATTACTCTAGCTTAACTTCAGTTCTTTAGCTCTTCCTTACCTTAAATAGCTACAGCAACACAGGAATACTAGAGTTCTAACTTCTAAGACTAGGAAATCTAGAAACCTAGAAATCTCCTCTTAGTAATAAAAAAAACCTACCTGTATAGAAAGCTCTGCAACAAGCTCTAATAGCCTTAGACCCTCTAAAGTAAAATAAACAAAACAAAGAAAAATAATGTGAAGAGCAGCGAATCTATATTAGAACCCCCCGAAGTTACTTTCTAGAAGAGCTTTTATCGAGAGTTTAGGTGTCCTGTAGGGTTTTGTATAGGGCCTTTGGAGTCAATATTTACTATGTTTTAGAATCTCCTTTTAGATATTTAGGACTTATTAAACCAGAAACATAGGATCTCACTAAAGAGTATCTGAGAGTAGTAATCCCCCTGAGTTTCTTATTATTCCTAAGATTTTAAGTAGTAAGTAGGAAAATAAGACGCACTTCTTTTTATACTCTAAAGGTTAAAGTGACTCTCTAGAATATCTTTTTTATCATGAGTTTGGGTACCTTGTAAGGTGTTGCATTTTAACTATTTTGCATTAGATTTCTTTTATTATCCACTTTCTGAAACCGGACTTGCTTGTAAAACCCAAAAGAATTTTTTTTAGCGCTTTAACGGGGAATTCCTTTTCCATTTCTGGACTAGCTGGACTTTATGGAATGTATAGTTTATTAGAGACCTACTTTATTATTAAAATTCCTTAGAATACCCAGTGTTAATAGGAAACACAACCCTTCACTTTAGCTATAAATAGACTTTAATCCATAAGAATTGGAAACGGAAACTCTTGAATCCCCTTTTACAGGTGGTAACTGCTCAAATAAATAGAGTATAGAAAGAAGAAAATCACTGCTGACAAAGCAGATCCCTCCAGCACTAATATACGAGATTTAGAGAATCGTCTACGGATCTAGTTCTAGGTACTCCTAAAGAGTAAAAGAAGCCTTTCAAACTACTATAAATCACAATTCTTGAAAAAAGCAACCCCTAAAAGAAAAGGGTTAAATATGCATATGTTTTATCCGACAAAGTCTAGAGTAAAGCAAGTTAGTTCTAGGGGTAAACCCATATAAAGGAATTCCTTGGGCCTTACCTTAATCAATCACGCAGGACTATATAGTTGGCCGAATACTAAGCAACAGACTTGACAAGACTTGAATGATATATAAACCAAATGCACTGAGAGCACCAGTACAAGCAATTTCCAATACAAAAAACTTTAGTAAATTAGATTCCCTGAATTTGCAAAAAAAACTGAAATAAAACCTAAATCTAATGTCCGCATTTCATAGTTATTATGTTAAATTCCTGCCTACTGCCGGGCATAACAAAGGAAAAGTGAATCTCTTAGCTCTAAGCTCTCAATTGGTGGTATAATAGAATTCTAAAGAACCTGTGAAACTCTATCTGTACGAGGTAACCCTTACAGGAATTCAAAAACCCTTTGCTGGGATTCTAACCCTGCCCCTTTATAAGGCTCCCTCATTGATTGCTCTGATCTATTGACTAAAGACTTTTGTTTGTTTCATCTTTATTATATGTCAGTATGAGGAATTCGAGGCATTCGTCAAACATTTATTATATATGAGATATGAGTAAGGGCTAGTAACGTAAAGGGACCTCCTTTTGTTTTGACAGCCTTAATTCATACAAGAAAAAAAGAAGTTTATTGATCTTAGAAAAAGTAAAGATCAAGCGTAGTGTAGCTCTTATTCAAGTTTTAGTAAGAATACTCTCCTATTAATGTGATTGTATACACTATATAAAAGGAAGTTCTAAAATTGAATTTCCTAAATCTGACTTCGGATATAGACCTCCATTGTACTAGAGATGAATTTTTATATACATAATACAGACTAAACTAAAACCCGGAAAGAATTTTACGACGGATTGATTGCCTTGAATAATAATTAACAAAAAATCCTCCGCTAATAAAGTACAAATATAAGGGACAAGGGCATAATATATATACTGAGTACTTGTAGTGAATAAATTCTATATAGCTAGGCGCAATTTGTATACTGATTGAGTCTCCGCCTAATGCCATCCCTGAATAAAGGGCTGCAAAAGCTGTGTATTGTTATTTAACGGGTATTAGCTTATGAGTTTTTTTTCTATAAAAAAGAGTTGCTAGCTATGTCTTGGTTCTACTTAAGAAATAAATTTCAAGTTAAATAGCTAAGGTAATTTATAAGATACACTATTGCCGATTTAACCACAAGCTTAAATCAAATACTAAAAATCGAAGCATCTCCCACTCCCTACTAATATAAGGAACACTTTCTTTAGTGGTTGCTATCAGAACATTAGAAATTGTTGACGTCAGGGAATGCTGTTGAAGTAAGCTCTGTTTAAGCTAACCCGTGGTTCTTTATATAAAATAAAAAAAAAACTATGTTCAGTTCGGTAGAGCATAGGTATATAAAAAATTAAGTGTCGTACGTTCTAATCCTCTTAATTAAGAGTACAGTGTGCCTACTTTTCTAACCTATTCTCTGATTAGGTTAGAAAAAAGAAGTTTTGAGGAAGAGAGACTCTGAAAATGAAGGACCTCTCTGTGTTTTTTGTTTGAGAGGAACCCTTTACAAAGTTGCTTATGCACCTAAAACTTTGAACTCCTAGTTCAAGGAAACTTTAATGAATACCCCCGATACGTATCACATTGAAATTGAATGGCAATACTGGCAATACTCAACTGTTTAAGAACCGGTGAGTTACACTAGTACCCCTATATTACTAACTGAAGCCAACAACTCATAAGAAATAGGGACAGATTCCTTTATACTTAGCCGGTCGCAGATTTTTCTAAAAGCTCTAGAGAAGAGATACGAAAGATTATGACTTATACCTGTTTCTTTGTAAGTTTGATCGAGTTCTGAATACATAGTTGTTCTCTAGCAGGTGCTGGTTACAGATTGTTACAAATTTAGAGCACAAAAGGGAAATACACAAGTAAAAGAACTCGACGTAAGACTAAAATTCTGTAAGTCTTCATTAACAGAGGTTACAATTTGATTTATACAAAAGAAATTCATAGAGTTAAGAGAAGCCCGTCACTAAACGATAAATTATTCCGTACTAAGTACTAAGTGGATTCCGTCTAATTTAGCCAGTGCTATACAGTATAATACCTTATTAATATGCCCTTGAAAACAACTAAGCTAAGCGGGGCCCCTCCCAAGATTTTAAACACTTTTGTTAGTGGATTGCTCCGGGTACTTTCAATAAGCATAGCTTTATAACATTTCCTTGTTTTAAGAAGCAAAGTCTGTAGTACAAACAAATAGGAGAAATCTGCCGATTAGTTAATTTCAGTAGCATAGGTCTTGAATTTGTGTGTAATTGCTTAGAAGAAACAAAACATGTTATAGAGGAAATAAAGGCTGCACTTAATGTTTATCGAACCTACATTCTGGAGAAGAGGCTCTTAGAGGTTTCGTAACTGGGTTTTATAAAGGGTCTTCATAGAATCTTTAATATTTGGTATTAAGCACTCTTCTGATAGCAGGCCTCCTTAAATTTAAGAAATACTGGGTATTGTTATGTTAATAAAGACTTTAAGCAAAAAAGGAAAGGTAAGAGTATGTATTCCAAAGAAAATGGATTTTTTTTAGTATTATTGACTACCAAGGTTAACTTTTTATTTGATAATAGGGGCCAGTTCCGCTCAAACTTTGAAAGACTTTGTTTTGGCTACTAATACTATCTCTTTTATAGCAAAAAACTTTTCAGGATCCGGTGCAGTTACTGGCCTACTAGAGCTTCTTAAGACGAATCCCATTTCTACTCATATTGAAGTAACCCCATTCCGGCCTTTACTTATTGCTCATATGAAGTCATAGGTACCCCTCCACCCCAGCATTAGTTTACTTTCTTATTCTTATAATATCTAAAAGCCGTGTTAGTAAGTACTATAAATTGCTTGCTGATAGCCCGGTTTCAAAGCAAAGAAAGAGAAAAGGGGGTGTCATATGCTAACGAGCGAGACAGTTAGAGAGAATCCTTTTTTTTGTGTACGGATATTGCTGAATTTAAGTGCAAAGTTTGTGAATTAGGAATTTACTTATCTTTTTATTAATTAAAGGGGTTTTTCCTGTCAAGGGCAAAGGCATTGCTTTAGATGGATCCGGGTTTACTTTAAAGTAAGATTGCTAACTGAGGACTTTTCTATCTAAACTTCAAGCTAAGTAGCTAAGTGGGGATTGTCATAATAATTTTATTTATTTACACCGGCTTCGCCTGGGCAACGCTTTCTGTAGCATTTTCTACCCCTTTAACAAGGAGCTTTTTTAGGACTTGGGCATTACCCTTTTGGCCAGGACTTTTTAAAGTTATAAGGCATTAAAATATGGGATTTCCCGCATTTCTCTAACTCTTGAATCAGTATTTCGAATTAGTCTATTAAGTTCTTTTGGTTAAAGAGAAAGAGAGAACGAAGACATATTACTTTAAACTTTAAAAGGGTTCTTTCTTAACCAGATTTGAAATATAAAGCAATAGATTTCCTCGGGAAGGAAATAGGAGTGCGCGCAACTCTATAAGAAAAGAAGGGTCAGAAGGCACGGGTTTCTACCTAATATCTTGCTTTTTTTTAACCTATAAAATATTTCTTTATAGTTAGGGTTTATAGCCGTTTTTTAACTTCCTTTGTACAGCCCGAAAAAAAAAGAAAGATATCAAAAAAAAACCAGCAAGCTGATGACGAAGAGTTAACAAGAGATCTCTAAGTACAAAGGAGATTTTCTTTTTTAGAAGCGAAGTCCTACCTTTGCTCCCAGAGAAGTCTGCAACGAAAGGTAAAGCATGCCTTTTGAGTTTTTTTTTGTATGTAGACCTTAAATTAAACAGGAAAAATCCCCATACTCTTAAAACTTCCTATTTAAGGGCCCCGGGGATACGTACAACTATTCACGATCCTAGTTTCTAGAAGAAAAGCTTTCTGAATACTTTTATTCTGGTGTCTGGAATTTACTGTTATTTTCAATTTTTTGTATCTCGACATTATAACCTTTGGGTATAAAAAAAACTAAAAGTCTTATACCATATCAAGACAAGTTTAAGGGGAAAAAAACCCTTTTGCTGTAGTTTTTTTTTCAGAGTAGCTACTATTATATGAACATTTATAAACTTTAATAGGATACCTCGATTCATGTCATGGGTATTATTACCATTATTGAAATTCTATATGCTTAGGAAAGAAAATAGAAAGGAGCCCGCGCGAAAGTACCTTGCCGACTAAGTTCCAGTTGAAGTGTAAAGAGAAGCCGCTAGTAAAAGTCTAGAAATGGATCAAATTGACTAACCAAGGAGCCTGATTAAAGAAACTTCGGGTAGTTGTGGGTTTTCAGAATTCAGATTCATAGTAGTAACTAAAGTTTTGACAGTTTATTGTCTAAAGATTTACAAGTTCCTTTTGGAAAGCAAGTGCAATACAAATTTTATTCAATAACTCCTGCTTTTTTTAACTAGTATCTAAAAAAGCACTAGCTAGACAAATTGAATTTAGAATAGAGTAGATTCAATTTAGACATCTACAGAGGAAGAGTAACAATATTAATATATTCTAACCCAGTAAGAGTTCTACCCATGAGCCATAAGGAGCGCTCTTTATTATCCATTATCCCGGAGGCTTGGTTAAGAACTTTGCATAATTAATATAGCTAAAAAAAATGAAAGAGGAGATTCACCCTATTTGGAAATATTTTTAGAGTCTATAAAGCTGTTATTTAATTCTTTTATTCTAGGGGTGTCCTAGTAGTAAAACTCTTTGGTTGGTAGGAGTCGTAAAGAAACTCTTGTAATTCCTAAAAGAGAATTCAAATTAGGAAATCTAGAAAGCCCTCTAAATGAGTACTGCTAAATTACATAAAGGTTCTCAATCAAGATCAAAATGAGGAATCGGAATTACTTATATAAAGATATTGTGAATCAAACAAGAACTTTACTACATGGCTCTTGAAACCGAGAATTCATAAGTAGCTTAGGGATTTAGTAATTGTTAGATCTAACTCTATCTTGGCTAATGGCCGCAGGTTCTAGTTGCTTTTATAAATGGGTATCCCGTATTTAATTTAACAAAGATATGAGTTTCCAGAGCATATAGTATACCCTATTAGTTAACAAAAATGGCCTTTTTGCTCCCTTTTCATAAAAAGGGCTTAGATATATAGGTAGGGCTTTCGGTTAAAAAATGGTTTTTTTACAAGGGATATTTTCTAACTAACAAATTTTTGAGGCTGCGTTTAGAGTACTCGATTCCTATGGATCTACACTTAAACTTAAGCAGTAGGGGTTTCAAAACTATATTACAAGGCTTCACTTTATTAGTTAGTTCTATTTTGCGGGTTTCCTTTCTATGTTATTTATTAGAATCAACGAGCTGTACTTATGCCTTTTATTTATTGCCTTGTTCCCCATTATTGAGATCTTTACAAAAAAAATTCTGGTTTTACAGTAGTATATACCTCAGGCAAGTAATCCGAGAATAAGTAGTATTTTAGCGAGTTACCCGGTCAGTACACACACCAAGAAAGAGCTCTCGAGAAATATTAAACAATATGCATACTAAATAAATTCTATTTCTATATAAGTTATTTTATCGTAATAATTATCTTGTACTGCGAAATAAATAAAAGAACTCCCTTTTTTAATACTCTTATAAGTTTACCCGTATTATGGTAGTATACTCTTTTCTAAAATTCTATTACTACTAATAAAGTGCAATAAACTTAGGTACTCGGCTTAAAAGCTACTGGGTTTGCACCAATTTCTTGCTTTTAGGGGCATATATATTAAAATTGTAGGCTATAACATTCGGAATAAGTTTATAAAAAGAGAAGTTCAACAGGTAGGTATTAAGGTATACCCTTAGGTTCCTAGACATCAAGTAAAGGTACCCGCTCCTGTGAAGTCAAAAAAACAAGAATTCAATTTCTTAAGGAGATCCTTCGATAATTCTAAGATAAAAAAAATAAGGATCAATGTGTTAAAACGCGTTCTGAAGCACTAAAGGGCCTTACAATTGATTTACAAATGTATAAGCAAGCCGCGTCGTGGGGTTTTGATTTAGAGGGGTACCCGGAATTTTCCTTTGCAGTTAGACCGGGGATGTCAAGCTCTTGATATTTGATTAGACAGCTTTTACTTAGTCTAGATAATAGTAAATCGATAAATATATGTTTTGTAAGGGGATGCAGTAATAGTTTCGAAAATGTAGTAAAGAGTTTTCTACTTAGGAAGAAATTAACTGTTCAAGATATCCTTATAAAATCCATCTGATTCCTACTTTATATCCTCAAATCTTACTTCAAAGCCCAGTACTCTTTATGGCTTTGTTCCCAAGTATATTCTCGCACAACAAGTTATCTTGATATATAATAAATAAGTAAGGCCTTTTCACTCATATATGTAATTTGTTCTATTTACTACCTAATTTACGTTTCCTGAGTTTTTTTTCTAGACAAAACAAGAGACCCTATCTAAGGAATATTTCCTTGTAGACTTGGATTCTAGTACTACAGAGTCAAAAAAAGCAGTAAACTGGCCCTTTAATTCTTGAAATAAAAATAATGGAGATCCTGGATAGGTGTATTAGGGTTACGCCCAACCTGAAACTAGAATACCGCTAAACTACTAGCGCAATGTTTTATACCTTATTAATCCAGAACCTCCGAACGGAGTTCTCGTAATAAGACTGACCGGTGTCATAAAATACTTCCACAAACCGCTTTTCAACAAGGAAATCACGGGGTTAGCCCAGGATCATTCAGTCCTCAATCTCTTTGAAGCTACTTCAAGTGAATGGGACCCCTCGCTCTGTTACCTATAATTTATAACGCGGAGCCTATTAGTTAATAAACTATAAGAAAAATAAGAAAGCGGCTCTCCATTAAGGGGTTCCCGAGAAATCAATATAGCAGGAAAACTGCGAGGAAAGACGCCGAAAAAAGCCTGCGAATGCTTTACGAGCTCTATTAAAAAAGAAACAGAAACTACGTCCTTGCGCAATACCCCTAACACAAACCTGCTTAGATAATTAGAGATAATAGAAGCGCCATCAATCTTGTGCTACTTTACCTTATTTTAATAGGGACTCTTAAGTTTGCAAACTCTTATACTCATAGATTTTTGATCGAAGGGGGCTCCGAGGGATCCTATATTTAACACGAGTTTCTAAATCTAAGTCCTAAGGAAGCTATTGCGGAATACTTAGCAAGGGGTCTCCTACTAAATACTAAAAAGGGGGTGGGGCCCTCCCCTTAGAAATCGGAAAGAAAATCCTAACATATCCTTAGCGAATCTTGTGAAAAAGAGTCCTTTTTGAGCATCACAACTCTTTTGTGGAAACTTGCAAAACTAAACTCCCGCCTTTACACAAAAGGCTTCTACTTCAGTTACGTATTTGGACTCACCGGGTGCTTATTACGGGGTATGATTATCGAGACATAACTCAAATTTTTGGGCTATACTCTCAAAAGAAGGAAGGGTGGGCTCCTAGGATTTCATTAAAAACTTACTAAATAAAACTGAAAATTATATAGATCCATAAAAGCTAATGTAAAGGCGGCTGTTTACTGATCGGGGTTCCCCCTAATATAGAAACTCCTAGCGGTAATTGAAAACTCTAATCTGGTACGGGTATAAAACGAATAAGGAACTCTTTGTTTTATAAAATGAAGGGGCTGCTTATTTCTAAAGAAAAGACTTTTAGGCTTCGTCTTAGGCTGGGATGGAAACTTCCTGTTGTAAAGGGTAAGAGATCCTCAACTCGGACTAAAGAATAAAGCCCTGGCTTTTATTATCTTTATAATTGGATTTTTTTTTCATTTGTCTTTTGCTTCATTCAATAAGACAATAAGAAGTTTAATTAGTAGTGAGCATTTCTTCGGACTCCACTTGAAGTTATAGAGCTAGGAACTACAAACTTTATGTCTTTAGGTCCCTCTTTAATACCGTAATAACTAAACTTTGAAATTCTTTATCAAAACTATAAGGATAACCTCACAAAACCCAAGCATGTCTTACTAGCTTGTTACTTAAAAATAGAAACTTGGTTTTCATTTTACATATGTTTAACCGGGCCTCTTAGAATCTTTATATTCCCAAAATTACTTATTACTTACTTAGCGGAGAACTTGTACTCAATTAGACTTGTTTATTTATTTATTTTGAAAGCCGGATTTAAGTACATAACAGAAAGAAAGCCTAGTTTTTGGATTATTCTAATATTCTATATATTTGAAAAAGTCTAATCTAAGGGAACTTATCCGTATATACTTCTCTTACTTATTAGAAGCAAAAGCAACTCCGCACCTTAGCTCTTTATCCCTTACCTGGTCTAATTGGGTTGTTACTTGTTTGGAGTTCTTAGCGATAAATCTAAGACTTTGTACGAGATCTCTTTAGCCCCTACTTGTTATACTAATACTAAACCCCTCGACTTTTACCTGTTACAAATTCCAATAACCGAACTTCTCAAAAGGATTCCTTTTAGGGAGGCGTGCTCCTGACCTACTTAGTTTCATTCCACCTTGTTTAGTAAGTTAAATGGATCCATATCCCTGATTTTACCGAGTTCCTTAAGGAGTTAGGTAAACGTTTATAATCCTTAGCGGGAAAGTCCCTTCGTTTTGATGAGTCTCTTAATACTAAGGTCTCTGAAGTAGTTATAATAACAATAGAAAAAAAATCTAAAGGATCTCTTATTATATATCAGCAGCTGGAACAGCCTCGGAAATTTATACAAAAGAAAGAGTTTCTACTTCTATCTATCTCTCTTAAAGTTATCTGGGGCCCTAGAAATAACAAAGGGAATCAAAATTCTGTTGATGAAAACACACTAAAAATTGAAAATGTAACAAAAAAATATCTATATATATATATATATAATAGTTTATTCCTGAAATTTAAGGCTTGCTCTCGTGTTCCCTTGCAATTCCCTAAAGAGCTAGGGAGTAACTAAAGTAACTCTTTTCTCGGGTAAGGACACATAGAACTTAAGGCAAGCTAGCTTGTTTTCTTATTTTCCTGATCCAGGTTTTCAATTAAAGGGCAAGCCTAAGAGGTGAATACATTTTTGTAACCAACTACTTGTCAAAAGAGTATAGACTAAATCCCGTTCGTTACTTTAATACACCTATACCAGGGTCTTGGGTGTCGAGAATTTGTAATGACTCATGTACAAGGGGATAAGTTTACCCTAAAAAAAAGTTATACGTTTTTTGGAGATATACCCTACTATTGGTTGTAAATCCTAGGAAGGAGTCGCTTTTTTGCTATTAAGTATCGACTACTAATTAACTGTAATCAACAAAACTTACCTACCTAAGTCGACTGAAATTTCTTAGCAATACTTGAAACTCTCAAGTCCTTTAATTACCACAAGGTTTAACACACCCCGAACCTGGTAAAATCTTATAAAACTTTAATATCAGGCTCAAAATTAGGGAAAAATTGCACACTTCTTTTAGTCTCAAGCCCCTGCAAGGGGTTGTGCTAGTTATATGCACCTGCCTAGGAAACTCCTATAAGTATAAGAATACAAGCAAAACTTACAAGGAGATTGTCCAGCCAAAGGGCCCCAATATTTAAGCAGGAATAAATAAAAGAAACTGTGTAAAACTGGTAAATGGTCAGGAAGTTTCTACCTTTTTTGAGTCTCCGGGCTGTTTTTATCTAGTATAAAAGGGAAGAGGAGGTTTTATAATCAACCTTGCGGGGCTTTTCCTTTTATCTTTAGGACGCTCCTCACGTGCACAAACATAAGGTGTCGAGGATAAAATCTAATTAGATACAAAGTCAAAGACTCAAGCTTGGCGATTCAAAAAAGGTTTTTTTATTTAAGGAATGCGGCTAGTTAGAAATTCTTCTTAAATATTCAAAAGTTGAGGTGCTCATAGGAGTATGGGTCTATTTTGTTATGCGTTCAAGCATCCTAAAAAATTCAGTTACTGAAAAGGTTATTACTATTGGAAAATCCCGGATTCTTAATTAGAAGCCCTTTATCTAGGAATCGCTTATATAGAATAAAAAAAAAGGCTCTAGCAATAACTGGACAAACATAGTAATGGCTTATAGATTGAACCCTTTGTTAAATCATCATACGAATTGATTCTGTAACCCGGGTTCGAGTCGGCCTGTCTTAGTTCTTCCCAAATTCCGTTGCTCCAAGTCAAGTCCTTTATTCACTATAAAAGAAGAGCTTCCTAGTGTACAAAGGTAGCAATTCCATTAACAAAATATTGAATCTCTTTCTTAATTCAGAAAGAATACATGCAAAAATATAGTTTCGAGATCCTACCTCAAAAATGGATACAAACCCTAGAAAGATCAGAATATGAAAATAGATACCACACCAATACAGACCACCTCTTTCAAGTCTTGTGCTTCCTTAAACTACATACACATACTCGGGTTCAAGTTCTAATAGATATTTGCGGAGTTGATTATCCTTCTAGAAAACTCAGATTTGATATTGTCTATAATTTATTGAGTACTCGTTATAACTCACGTCTTCGTGTCCAAGCTAGTGCTGACGAAGTTAGAAGAGTCCCTTCTGTAGTCAGTCTCTTTCCATCAGCGGGCTGGTTAGAGCGAGAAATATGGGATATGTTTGGTCTTTCCTTTATAAATCATCCGGATCTACGTCGTATATTAACAGACTATGGTTTTGAGGGTCATCCATTACGTAAGGACTTTCCTTTGAGTGGTTATGTGGAAGTGCGCTATGATGATCCGGAGAAACGTGTAGTTTCAGAAGCGATTGAAATGACACAAGAGTTTCGTTATTTCGATTTTTCAAGTCCTTGGGCATCTCGATAAGAATAAGAGAACAAACTGAATAGGAAATGGATTTTAGATTTGTTTCGTTTATAACTCTTTAATTCTTCCGCAGGCAGGCTCCAGAGGGTCTCACTTTCTTTTTGTGCAAGATTAAGAATCCCGGTTATCCTTTATTATATAAAAACACTGCAGATCCAGGAACTAATATACATTTTGCAGGGTGCCTGCTTAGCTATTTTAACACTCAAAGCAGTTCAGAATCTAACTTTAGAGAAGGGGCTCACTCCTTTTTGCCTTGATAGATGGCGAGTTTTCTGCCCAGTTCCTTATACTAATAACCGGGTATCACTAAATCTTTCAGAAGGAAAGCCCCTTAATAGAAATATAATACTTGGTTGGATAAAGATATAATATTAAATAAGTTTGGTTAAGTTTTCAATTTCCGGGGAATTGTAAAATATTTTAGTACCACCCTAGATAAGAAGTATTACTACATCGACTATTTTATTTAGTTGCATTGCCATGACCATAGAGTTTTTTCTAGATTTCAGCTTTGTTTGGCTCTTCCTTCAAAGAAGGCCTTGTATGTCGGTCGTAATATGGTTGGTTTTTTTCCTTTAAATACTGTATCACCTCCACCGATAAAAACAGGATACAGCACGAATCCTTGTTAGATATAAACTTGTTTAATATCATGGATTTTGTCTACTTCAGCAAGCTAACGGGGAATTAATAATGATTGGCAGTAGGTATTATAAAGAAGCTCAAATCCAAACAGCAAACGCTCTAATTTGGATTTGTAAGGTTTTAACTTGTTGTATTAAAATCTCTATATCAACTTTGACCCCTTAGTAAGTGGTTTTGGTTTTCTTAATCAGTATGCTATATAGTCCATAATCTTCAATCTAGTTCCTCTTGTAAATTAAATAAAGCAAACTTTGTGAATACAGCGCCTAACTCTCCTAATCTCTTTGTTAAAAACTTTTGAGTTGAGTATAATGAGCTAGCCCCTATTCTTTTTCAGGTTTCTTGAGATTCCCTTTGCATTTCAAAATAGTCAAATAGACCCCTTTTGCTTTTGACTACTGTTTGATCCATTTACTAAACTAAGGTGTTCCAGCCAAGATAATCTTAACAAATCTTTTATCTTTTATTCTTTCTAGATCACAAAACCTTTAGTATAGCTGTATCTCAAAGAGAGCATCTTCAGTTTATTTTATATGGAGTATCCAAGAAGCTTTCTAGTTTTGGAGAGCTTAAGTAGGGTCTCGTGGTAGGAAAGGTAAAAAATGTCATATTAAAAAGTTGTGAAGTAGGGGGATCTACACATTCAAATTGCGGCCTAGTAAATGCAAAAATTAAGGGTATTCCAGGGTGATACGCAGTTCTTCTAGCTTATTTTCGAGAAATTCGCCTGTGTAATCTTAATGTAATTTGGGTAATAAAAAAAGGATCAGATCCTATTTTGACTCGCCGAGTAAGTTGTTTTTGAGGACAAAGGCCCCTTCTTCTACTTAGTTTAGTACCACTTTCTGCTATTTACTAGGTAAAAACTAAAATAAAAAGAAATAACACAGATTGACAAAAAAAATTTGAAGCTTTTCCTTAGGGCTTCCCAAAATCTATTGACGAGGACTCACTATAAGAATTTTAAGCCCCTTACTTTTGTTGATAATTCTTGAGGATTTTACCCCTTTACTATAGTGGATTTAATACATTCAAAAAAAAGTGGCTAATATGATAAAGAGTTACCCTTTTAGGTTATTAAAAAAAGGGTGGCTAAGCGCGAGAAGTAGCACCCTTTTAGATCCTTGTTTGCTAAACTTCTAACTTGGGAACAGTAAAGTTTACGAGGATTGGCTGTAAAAGAAGGTCGAACCGTGCTATTCTTATTCCAGTAAATACGCTTAGTTCCGTTAATAATTTTTCCTTTTCCACGAAGGTTTCTTGCTAATGGGCATCCCTTTACAATATATTATCGTAATTCTCAGAAGTGCTTCTTTATAACTTTAAAGTTATATTTTATTTAGAAAGCAAAGAGGAATATGCTTTATTTAAGAGAGAATCCTATTACTAAATTACCTACTATTCTATAAAATATTTATCCTATATTCTACTAAAGTGAGGTTTATCAAACAACCAACTCTTTTGCCCGCTTTGTTCATAAAAGGTTTTCATTTGCCAATAAATAAGTCTTTAAATTAATTCCTAAGGAGTTCGTACACTAGGGTCTACAAAGCTTAAAGTAAAAGTTCATGTAAGTTGAAAAGAGTCCTATTGTTTAAGAATCCGGGGTAGTTGACAGGAAGCTCTCAAAATTTCTGTATAATTGGATAAGACCGAGAAAGACTGCTTTTGATATTATATTGCACAGGACACTTATTTTCTAAGAATTAGAAGGCTATCTTCACAAAAAGAGTTTACTACAACACCTCCCGCCTATTTAAGCTCCAAGAGCTTCTATCTCTAGAAAGTATAGGAGTGTGGGCATGCTCGTAATTGCTCAACAAAAATTACAAATATGTGAAACCGGGATTTTGAATATTCAATTCAAATTACTTTAAGGAGAGTCCCTATTCGCAGCGCAGTAGACTCCGCGATTTCAGGTAAGGAAATTTTTATGAGTAATCCCAACGTTATAAATAAAAGAGCACATGGTATATCTTTTATGGGCTTTTTGTAGTCTATAACTAAAAATATGCTATAGATCTACACCCGGAAACCCTACTAATTCTAATTCTTGCTTTATTCTTTTGTCCAAACTTCAAGAATTGCAACAAAGTAAAGAACAAAAAAAAACTTATAAGAAAAGAGCTGTAAACGGACCTCACAATGCTGGCTTAGTCTTTTTTGTTTCTGTTCTGTAGAGAACGAGCTTAAAATAAAATCGAGTAGGCGTATTTCGGGAGAGTCCATATTTCTCTAAATGGAATTAATAACTGGGTAAAAGAGTAACCTACACTGGGCCGAGAAATCGGGAACTGGGGAATTAGAAAGCAAAACACTACCAAGACGATATCTCAATAATGTAAAGTAAAATGCCGGGTACTAACCTGTTTTAGGATACTACTGCCATAGACTTGTAATGGGTTTAATACTCAGCAGCATTAATAAGACTTCGTACCCTACTTATTACTCAGATCTGAGGCTCCCCTCGGGATTATACTTATGTACATTTTACTAGAACCGGAGATTCTAGAGAAAATTGCACTTTATAATAGCTAGTAGGGAGATTTTCATATATTTTATAAAGTGCCTAGAGCTGGATCCTAGTCATACTAGTTTTGGTATTCCCTTTGTTATCCTTTTTGTAACAAGTACTTTTCTAGGCAACTCATTCGACATAGTAAAATCTCTGCATTACTATTTACTATTTTAGAGCTAGCTTTCCCACTTTCAATTAGATGGATTAGGAAGTTGTAATAAGTTACCGGAGTATAATATTACATATTAACCTAACAACTGAATACTCTAGCTAGCTTTCCTGCAGTAACTCTACAAGGGCAGTCTAGAGAAAGGGAAATCCTAAAGAGTATTGCGTTGAAACTAGAATCACTTGGGTAGAATTTCAATATTGTAATTAGAATCTCCTAAAAGAAAAAGGGCCCACTAGTGCTTTGGGAGACCTGAGGTGAGGCTATTATCTTAGAGTCAAAGCTTAATTTAATCTCCAGTAGTAACAGCTTATCTTATAACTTCTATTTACTAAAGAAATTTATCTAATAATTACATAATTGCTTACAAAAAAAAACTCTATAGATTTCCAAACAAGAGTACCCACAATTCTGAATCGAGAAATTTCAATGAGTCTTTTTGTTATGCCCTTTATATACATATAGGAAAGCCTGGATAGAAGCACCTCTTATAATACAGCTAAGTAAAAGTTTAGTATGTTGTGTAAGAAGATAACCATAGTCAGTCAATATACCCTTAACTCGAAGCCCTTTTGACTAGCATAAGTAGCTGTTACCCTATAGTTTATATCGAGCCCTTACTTTTTCATTATTTCCGATAGGAAGTACTTTCTGGAAACGCGGAATTATGCAATACAAATAAGTTGTTCTCTTGCTAGAGCACTAAAGGGGGCTTTTGTAGCGGGAGCTCGGTCGGTTTTGTCATATGGAATGCTTTACCAACCCTTTCTTTATAGTAGACTCTTTTAACTCTCGGGGATATTCTTTTTTACAAAGTCTAACATGAATGAGAATAGGTTATGGATAAGAGTATGAGAGCGCATAGGAGTATTCTAGCTCTATGAAGTATTCATAAGAATAAGAAAGCGGTTATAAGTACTTCGGAAATGAAATCCAGGGAATTTCATAGGATTTCCTTTTATGGAATTTACTATCCTGGTCTTTGTATTCTGTTTTGTATTCTGTAAAGAGCCAAGTCTAAAGTAAAGTAGAATACAGAGTACGATAGGCTTTAACGTGGAGAGGGTATTTGACTTCTTGTACATGCTCCACTAATTCTAATTCCCTAGTCTAACAGCTTAATAGAATGTCCTTTCTTAGGTACCCACTTGTCTTTGTTAGCGAGCCGAAGTCTTGTATTCTATTGTAGCTTTCCTTAGACCGGAGAAGTCTTTTCCTTTGAGTTAGGAACTTAAAATTGTATTATTGTATTCTTGTTTATGGATTTCCTAACCAGGATTTAGGATCTTATAGTACTCATTTCTTTGTGCAGGAACCCACTTTCCTTTATCTTCCTAACCTAACTTCTAAAACCTCCTGTTGTTCTTGTATGTAAGACTAAGACGGGTAACTCTACCTTTAGCAGCCAGCAAGTCTAAATACTCTCTTTGTTCTAACTTACTAATCCTAGGAACTTACAGGAATTTAACTCTGAAATTCAATGCTTGCTCTTAATCTAGTCCTTTGCTATTATGATTTGCAGTTTTTGTTAATGCTTTACCTCAGGAAATAGAGTTCTCCTAACCCTCCTTAACTATCCCATTTAGTACACCTATAAGTTATCCATTAACTATGTATCCTAAACTTAATATGATATAAAACTACCAAAAGTAGGGGTAAGTTAATTTATTCCTTTTCTCTCTTTATTTAACAAACAAAAGTCGGTGCATTACTCCATTGGGTAAGAAAAGCTCCGGGATACCTTGTATTCAAGACAGACTCTTTCTTCTTAGCTAGTGAAAACTTTATATTCGGAAACTCGGATACTAAAAGAAGGGTAGGATTAATGAGTATAAGGTACTTTATCACTTATAAGGGATTCGCACTGTATAACTAAGGATTAGACTAACACACGAGTTCAAACCTGACTAAGGAGCAGTTGTTTACATATGTCGAAAGGGCGTAACGGCTTTGTTACTCAAAATTCTACTAAACTTGGGGCTTCTGTCGTTTGTAGAAAAATCCAAGTAAAAGATATAGATAATGCGCATAGACTATCCAGCTAGAATGCATAATAAATCGAAAAGTCCTTCGTACGTAATTTAGAAATTCCTAGTATACTGAAGTGCTTAGCAAAGAAGCTTTCTTTTAACTACACGGGAGACTTTCGAGTCACTTGATCAAAAAAGACAAAGAGTTCCCGTTTTAACCGACCGCTCACTTGCGCACTTCCTCAAAGCGCAGTTAATAAATTAGAAAGAGTTTAAGCGAATCCGTGCTCTAAAAGAAATGAAATCTTCCACGACTATATTCGTCTTTACCTTAATAGGCAGCCCCGAGTCACAGGGTCTATCAAGCTTTCTACATCCAGGATTACGACGGGGTTCTCCTTAAGATAAAAGGGTCCTATCAAATAAGTTCTATCTAATTCTAATCTTTGTTTTTAATTACTCTGCATTGTCATGTAAAGTATCATATTATAGAATAAAAATGCAATAGAAACCCCCTTGTTTTATACCTCACGAACTGAAAAAAAAAGAATAGGAGAGAATATTAACACATTAGCCTAAAGCTGAGATTGAGATTGCCTAACTATAATAAAAGAATCTTGTCTGCAATTCCCTTGGAAAGAAGAAAAGTCAAATAAGACCCTAGTAGAATTTCTAAATGTCTACTAGATTTTTCCGCATTCTTCATTGGCAATTGCATACCTTGACTCAAAACTTAATAATTGAATTTCTGAACTTGGGAAGCCCCTGTTCCTTTTAGAAGAAAAATTCTCCTAAGCTTGCTAATTTCCTGTTACAACAATTTTCGGTATTCAAAAGAATCGAGCCTACGGCTATCATAGAATCCTGTCGCTTTGTTTTTTTAGTTCTTTTAATTGGCGAAGCTAAAAATCTCTATCTTGTTTTCGTGAGTTATACACCAAGTACCAACGTGTCAAGAATTTACAAAAAACTACCATCTTAATGCCGAAGCTAATAAAGTACAAAACCCCCAAAAAATAGCAGGAATCTTTTACTATATACTATATGGATACTCTTCTTATTTTCTTTTCTACGCGTATTCCTTGTATTTTAACTTTATATATCATATTTCATTTTAATTTAATGGACCCACTTCTCCGAGGCCCCTGTCTATAAAGTAGGTAAAGTTTTATCGTGACAAGACCTCTAAAACTTCAAGCACTTTTTTTTTGAAATGCGCTAGCTCCTAACTTTTCGAAATATACGTAAATCAATTTTAGACTATTAGACCCTTACGAGTCGTGGGAGTATCCCCTATAACAAAATTTTAGTTTAGATCTCAGTTGATATAGAACTTCACCATCAAAAACTGGAGTATCCTCCCTCCCTACTTGTTGAATTGCAGAATACACAGTAACCCTATAAGACAGAGGCTTTTGGCAGGAAAGACACTAGCTATAGAACAAATAAAAAGAGTAACAGGTTCTAATCCCATAAAACGGCTTCTCGACTTCTTTCTTACTCTCTATCAAGAAAGCCTACTTAGAGAAATTCCCCGGACTTATTGTACCAATACCTAACTGAGTCTTTGTCTTGAGGGCTATATCTTTCTTATAACCTGTACTTGTAGCAACTCTATCTTACTACTCCACTTTGATTAGATTAGAAGTTCTAGGTTTTAGTATTCTATTGGGTAGAAGGATTTAGTTATGTACTACTAAGTTTTGTAATAGATAGTTTAGTTAGTCTTAGTATTATAGTAGTAAGTAATTGTTATAGATTGTTTAAGTGTTATAGTTGACTCTCTATTAGAAAGTAGAAAGAGGAGACTTATTGGGTATAGATACTTTTCTAAAAGAGAGGTGCGGTCTTCTATTATACAAGGAAGAGTTTTGACCCGGTTATGTGCTGTACTTTGTTTTTATATTTAAAAGGGTTTTGTAGGACAAGCGTTGGGCATTTCCCAGTCTCAGGGGGCTTTATTATCCTCTTTTGCATTTGCTTTATCTAGAAAGTTAGTAACTTTTCAAGCAATTTTTAGTTAGTACAGTAAATAATCCAAGAATTTCCTTGTTATACCGACAAAGTCTATATATAATAGCAATTTTCCTAATCTGCCTACGGCGGAAGAGCAAAGGATAAAAGAAATTCTAATTTGAACTAGACAAAAATATAGATAGGAACTTCTGGCAAGACTCTTTCTAGTTGTTGGCTTTTAGTCTTCGTACAAAAACTTTTGAGTATTAATCCTTGTGTTCAGTGGAGAATAGCTCGAAGCAAGAGTAAAGGGGGCAACAACTCCCACAAATATCTAAGGCTAAGAATAAGAACTAGGCTAGGCAAGAATCCTTTTTTTTGTAGGACAATAAAGAATTCTATCAGTATCTCAAGTTTCCCTTTTCAATTTCTTGTACATGGACTTTAGTAGCTCGGTTCCTAATTCTGAACGCGACTAGAACCCATGAGCACTCCTTTCAATTCCACTTCGATTTATCGGATAGCGTACAAAAAGCCGGAGAAATGCGTCAAATGAGAAAACCTTTGACTTTCAATACCTTTATCTGATTCAGATTTTCTATTTATCCGGTTTCCTATTGTAAGGGGTCTCTTTAGTATAGCAAAATAGGGCTTACTCTGGGTTTTGTTCCAGCTGTTAAATCTAATGTGGTAAAGAAATCCTGATTATAAGGTCCGTAATATAGGCAATAAAGATATGGATTCCCACAAGGGGTTTCCGGAATTCCTAACCTAAGAGGAGTTATAGTTATGCTCAATAGGATTCAAAATGAGTAGTACTACCTTCGCCCCTGTGCTTTTGTAATAAAAAGTGATGTATTATAAGGCAAAAAGGTTTTTATTTGTAAACTAAACTGACTCCTAAAAAGGATTCTTCGAACTTGAAAGAATACTTATGAGAAAACAAATTCTAGGCGCGTAGTCATTTCTGGAGTCGGGGCTTGTAAATTTATTTAGTTTAATACAAGGTAATCCGGTTTGGATCCTTTTTGTTTGATAGAATCACTTTTCTTGTACAAACCTATTTTAGAGCTCTCTATACCACTAGAATTAAATAGAGTCCTTTTGCTATAAAAATGACTAGAAAGAAACCCTCAAAAGAATAGGTCTCCCTTCATCATGGCAAAAACCTATGGTATATCGTCAAAATTTTGTTTTATTCCTACACAAGAGTCCTTATTTCCTTGTGGTGGGTCTTTTACTAGAATCAGTTGTCCCTCTCATTTTTTTATTGCGTATAATACTACATTTTTGAAACCTTTTGTTCAAGGAAGAACCCCCTAGATTTTCTATTGCTCTGAACTCCGTTTTGAACTTGATCAGTGAATACCTGCAAAAAAAACTCTATCTACTTTTCTAATTTCCTAAAAACACTTTCCTATAGGGACTCTTTTTAGCTGTCTAGATTCCTTCTAATTCGCTAAGTCAACTCCTAAATCCTGAAGAACAAAACTCCTTGTTAAAAAAAAAACCTTAATCCTACTACCTAAAACTTTCTTCTTAATCTTAAAAAGATATCTATTTTCTAAGTCTTTATGATAGCTGCTTTCTTTTCTTATAGGCTATCTTATTCCGATTCAGAGCTTTCATATTCCAAATATCTTGTAAAAGAGCTCACACCCTTCTTTTATTTTAAAAACTTAACCTAGACTTCTTTATATTCATGATATTCATGCTATTCGAGGGCTTTTTAAGCCAATATTTCCTATAAAATTTTTTTACTTCTTTAGAAACTTACTTACAGAATTTATTAGCTCTAGGTCCTCCTGTTAACTAGAAAACGGGACACCCCGACAGGAAAAACAGACCTTAACCCTACCTTACTAACTCGAAACTCCTAACTCTACTCCTCTCTAGCTGTATCTTCATACCTGTAATACCTGTAGCCTAACTCTTGTAACTCCGACCCCTTTTACTTTATCAAAGATAGAAGTTTCTTTGACTTGCTTAAAAACAAAGCGGAACTCCCTCTGGAAAACTCTTACTAATTTACTACTTTTAGAGCCCTCAAAATTATGCAGGTTTTAACTTCTTTTTATTCTCGAGTAGATTTTCCCAAGGTTACAGCATGAAGGTTCAAGTTCAAGATATAACTATATAGAGTATTCTAAAGCCCGGATCTTGGTGTAAAGCTTTTCCCCATACGGGCCTTTCAGCCAGTATTAATCCAGTAATAAAATCTTCCTAAAGAGCTAAGTCCGCAGTGTTACTTATTCAAATGCGTGTTTTCTTTTTAATTACCTTCTATTGAGGTACAACTGTTCCTTTCCTTATCCGCAAGAACTCTTATTGGTTGAGTGAGCTTTTTTACAGGCAAGGCTGCCAAATTCTTTATGAAGTTCAGTAATACAAGAATAAAAATCAAGTTTTTTTTTCTTATAGCTCTGGCTTACGCAGTAAGCTCTTTCAACAATGTAAAAAAAAAAACCCCGTACAATACCTGTTAAACAGGAAAAAAACTTCAAATAAAACTAGAAAAAAAAAAAGCTATCGCAAGGATAAAAAGAACCCTTTGTAAATACTCACCGGGTGTCTTTAAAATTGTAAGAGATAGGGTTCGGTGAGTTCCTATAGGTAAGCTAAAGTCAGATGCATTTCTAGTTCTAAGAAGTTATACCATTATGTACATTGGAATAATAAGAAGTGGTATAAAAGCCCAAATTCCTATAAGACTTCTGTTATTTAGAAAAGGAAAGGTATTCAAACAATATTGTCGGTAAGCCCTTGAGTTACACGATTCCTAGATATTCTAACAGGAAGCCTCTTTTCCGTTCCGTAAAGTAAGAGCGGTAAAAAGAGTAAATCAAAAGAGTATCCCGCTTGTTAAGACTGCTTCTCTACGTAGGAGTGCCTAATTCCTAGAGGAGAGGATAAAGTTGTCTTAAATTCTAGATGGGGTTTGAATTCTTATTATACATTGGAACGAAAAGTGTACTAAAGTGTACAAAACTCTAGATTGCGTTTCCCTAGGTGTTTTCAACTTACAAAGTTTAGAGGAAAAAAAGACCTTACTTTATTAACAATTTCTACTTTGATTTACCTCTGTAATACAGCTAGGGTTTGCCTAAAATAAGGTTGAAAACTTGTAATTACCCAATTCCCTTGATCAAAAGCGCAGAGGAAACCCCTTTCTTTTATTTAGTTTTAGAATTCCTTGCGACTTCCCCTACTTATTACTTAAAGGATCTGGAAGAATAAAACAGACTTTAAAATTTAGCTCTAAAGAAATCCTTTATTCCTTCCTTAACATTTTATTAATATCTGGAATCTGAAACCTGTAAACAGAGGAACACGAAACTCCTCCTTAAGGTTATAGCCTATTCTAAAAAAAAACCTGCCAAAAGTTAAGAAATCTAATAGCCAAGTCCTGAGCAACTCATACTACGCAGGAAGTTCCACCTATTCTTTTCTAAGGGCAACAACAATATTAAAGATAATAGAATCCAAAAATTTTTTACTAGGAAAACAAATGACAGGGGTACAGTAGCATACAGACTATCATCTAGACCCTTTAGCTCAATTTCACTGAAATAAAGTCCTTATACAAGAGATACCACTAAATAAGTAGTAGAATTAAACCCTTGCCGGATAGGAAAAGGCTTGTATTAGGTTGCTGCTTCATTAATAAAAATAGGTTTGGTAAATCTAACTGGATTCTCTTTGCTCTTTGTTACGCCAGTTAGTTTTAAAAATACTTGAAAGCAGGGGCTTTTTTTTCCGGAGTGTGTAGGTTTGGATTAGTAAGAGCCTATTCAATTCAATAAACAAGCTTTCATTTTATATGCGAAAAGGAGCTCCACTAGTATTTTTACGAACCCTTTGCTTTAATATACTTCATAGGTGTTTTAAAACCCTCTTATTATGCCACCAAAGTCTAGAGAATAGTCAAGTGTTACATTATGAGTATAAGGACTCTCCAGATTCTACAAGAGTAGAGTAAAGACGGTGTTCAAAAAGTTTTCCTTACTTTATGTATAACAAAAAAAACTTACATTACTAGTATAAGAGTAGAAGGTCGTATATAAATGCTTACGCTTATGCTTGTTTCTCTATACAAGATTACCTCTTGTTCGTTGTGAAGTGTAAGTAAGCTAGCGTCGCACTAGTTACTTGTTTATACTTGTGTTGCTTGACATTATTAAAATCGAGCGGCTCAGATATCTAGATTGGGTAAGTCCTTTGATTCCCTTTATCTTACCATAGCTCTAATTACAGGGAATAGGGGCTTCGGATGATAGAACCCAAAAAAGTATCTCTAGCAATGGATGGGTATCCTATGTATTCTTATTTCCTCCTGTTCATAAAATAGATTAATATCCCGATTCCAATACCCTATAAAATAAAAAAAAAAAGTATAAACTCAGGCAGAGCTTAGGTAAACTTCAAAAGGCATAGCCCTTCTCGTACGCATTCAGATGCTCTTTTTTCTTTTAACGTCTATCTAAGATGTCCTATTTGGTTTCTTTTTATTACTACCCCTTTTGGAAGAATCCTAGGGGATTCCTTATTACTTCGAGTCATGATTACCCTTTCTCCAACTACAGATCTACTCAATCTATGGAGACCTATACCTTAACTTAGAAAGAGTAAACAAAGTGAAAAGAAGAGCTTAAAAGAATACAAGTTACTAAAACAAGATCAAGGAACTCGCATACTAAGCGCTACTGGCAGGGTTTCTCCTATCATAAGCAAAGCTACGTACACGTCCCAATCTATTCTTTTTTATTTACAGAATTTCTGGATGCCATGGATCTCTCATAAAGTTCCGTCCACTATCCTTTAACTACCTAGTATTTACACAATATTTTAGTTCTGATTGTAAGCCGCTGGAGATTTCTATCTTTATTACATTTCCCGGTTAGGTTAGTAGATATAAGGACATAATATCGACGTCAGCTCTAAATAAAAGAGAAATAACTAATGCAATTCCTAACAAGTGGGCCTATAAAGAGCTAAACTTTTTAAAAGCAAACCAATTACCAACATAAAATTTGTATATTTACTACAACCTATGCGATCTCTAACATATGAATATAGAAATTCTCATTAACTTACTCTTAAGAAAAGGGATCCTTGCCCTGATCATCAGGTTAATCCCGCGCGGAGACTTGAGAATTTTCTTTAAAGTAATCCGGAGTTTAATTAATTAAAAGCTCAGTAGGAGTACTTTCAGTGAGAGCAAAAGAAAGGGAATACTTTATATAACACTAAGCGGGGAACTCTAAAACAAGGTATATACAGCAGGGGTCCAGGAAGGTATACTCTGCTTTTTTTTTCTTTTGCTTGATATGTTTAACTCATTTTCCAATTAGTTAGGAGTTCCAAGTTCAGGGTAGGTAGCTCAAAGGCAAGCCGACAGGGGTCCCTTGTAGATTTTCTAAGTAATTGAAACATGTTAGTATTAGTTACTTTAAATCAATAAACGGGTTTATAAGAAGATATTAACACCGCACAGTCCCCCTTTTTTCCTGTTCAAATTTCTACAGCGAGAAAACTTCTTAGCCAGGTACTAAAAAAAATCCCTTAACAGCTATTATACCCGTAAACTATTCCCTAGTCCTGTTCACTTCTTACTGGAAATCCTTAAAAAAAGGAAAATAAAGGGTTAATTAAAGAGTCCTGCTTAACTTCCTAATCCGGAGTCCTTAAACATGCTTTCTCTTTCTAGCTCCAGGGAACTGAGGCTAAAGCTAGGAATCTGCTCTCTTATCTTATATAGTCTGGGTTTTGACTACTTGAGTGACTCGGTATTCCTTATCAAATTGTCTAGAGAATTCTGCATGCAACCCTTATAATTATAAAATAGTTCGATCTTATGAACCGAGGAGGGTCTCGCGGAGTTTTATGGCAAGAGATTTGGTATATATATTATAGCTTGATGCAGTAAAAGACTGGGCAGAAAGCCCCGATATAGGAGTACTCTCCAGCGTTAATGAAGTACTAAATTAGCGGGGTTGAACAATCCTGGGAAATTCCTTTGATAAAATTTTGTGTTAATTGTGCGACCGCCCGAGCTTTTTAAGGGTTCCTTGCGAATCCGTATAAAATCTTCTCTACTTTTTATAAGGAATTGGTGCAATCAATAATGCATCTTTCTTTTGAAAGTATTTTCCTGTCTGTCCAGTATCTCTAGTTTTAACAAATGGAAGTGTTAATTAACAGGTAGCCTTATGTCGGTTTATTAGGAATAGATCCCAATTATTCCTTAAGTATTAAGTCAAGGGCTTAGTGAGGAGAGGAGAAGCAGCTGTTGTATTATGATGGTATCGCCAGAGTTGTTATAGCTTTAACAAGGGAAACTTATAAATCCTAACTTGTCTATTTATTTCGGTGATGTTTCAGTACTCATTCCTTGACAGAGAAGATCCGATCATTAATGGACTTCTCCGCTTGTTGCTAAGTCTTCTTTGCTGCGAATGTCTTTTAGAATATATTCCCTCACTGAAGAGTTTTTCTAGTTAAAAGTATTTGAAGTTTTTTTTTTTAATCATATAATATAATGAATGGTAAGATTAAGTGGATACCGTCTTCCTAGGTATCGACAGGACTTGGTTTAGTGGATACTCGTAGTAATGTAATAAAGATAGATAATAAAGACATTAGGGAGGCACTGTAAAGCTAAAGTGAGGTGTTTTCCAGTCAAGCAAAAAAACAAGAATTAGTACAAGAAGTCAAAGTACCTAAATGTCCAGGTTATAAAAAATAAAAGTTTGCATTGGGAAAGCATTAACAAAAACCCAAACCAAGAATACAAGACAAGCTTGCCTTTGCTCGCTTTCCAAACACAGAAACCAAAACAAAGAATACAAAACCCTTCTTCAACTCTATCTTAATGACTTATAGCGCAGTCTTCTTTTGACTAACTCTTTGTTAGGACTTAGGACTTTAGTAGAGCAAGAATAATTCACTTTCAAGGATCATAAGCAAACAAAAATATTACGAGCCCGCATAAGGAACATATGTAAGCAATCTTCCACTCCCATAACTCAAGAGTTTTAAGCACTAGTAGCGGTGTTCCAATGCCTTTCTTTCTTAACTCATCCCTGAAATCAAATCTTATACTAAAAAAAAACTGTTTAATAACAAACTCTTGTGAGAATATATCTCCCTTTATCAAAGACTTACTGCTGTTTTTACACCCCCTTCAAATTTCTAGGACCTTTGTAATCAGGTCTCTTCTATTCTAAGAGCCATTCGCCAATTCTTAAAGAAATTAAGTACTAACTTCTAAAGTATATTGCACTAGTGATACACGAGTAATAGAAAACTCTTTTTCTCAATACAATAACAAGGCTCTTTGACTTTCAACTCTTCATAGGATCTTGCGTTTGTAGTTTCACTTTATATAGCAAATTCTTAAATAAAATACTTCACTAATAATTTGAAAAAACCTTTTATGTATTTTCCCGGATATCTATACAATATTATACAACTTATAGCCTTAGCAGAAACCTCTTATCTATGCATTTATGACTTGATATATTATTTTGAGTACTTTATAACTTAGTTTTTACGCCCAACACCCACTTCTTATGGAATATCCACTAATTAAAGAAAATACAAATATGAAAACTTCTAAGTTTTTACTTTACAATACTAGAAATTCTCGAGAATCCGCTTTGTGCGTACTACCTCCTTTTATTAAGTAAATCTTTCTAAATACACTGAGCAATAGGTTTGTATAAGTTCCATGCTTTTTTTTAATAAAAGTAGATTTTCATGTAACAGAATCTTAGGTTTCTCTATTTCTTGTATACTAGCTTTTATTTGTATAAATCTAGTAAAATAGTAAAGACTCCTTGTAAAATGACTTAAATGGATTTTCCTTATACAAAGAGGGTTTCCCTCTCATGGGAAGTTACCAGCCCTGTTAAACCCAGCCTATTTATTACCTTAGCCGTATTACTCTATAACTAAGGATCTCTAATCTTCAATGTTCCCTTTTCGGGCCTAATTCGTATTGAATTCACTTTTCCTTTATTTGTGGGTAGCTTTGCTATTTCGGATTTTCTGAAACGCCTTCCTTGGCAACTTCTTGGTTTAAACCTCAAGATTTACCTTATTTTTCTTTCTGACAACTTTTCTAGGGATACTTATAGCTAACCATAGAGCGAATACCTTTTGCCAGTACTTCTAATCAAAAAAGTCTCTTGAAGCCCTACAAAAGTTTTGAATAATTAAAAGGAGGGTCTCTCAAGGGGTCCTAGGTAGGACTGCGTAACTTTACCCTACAAATTCCCGTTTTTTAGGACAGGTGCGAGTGCTTAAAAGGAAGAGAGCACACTTTGGTTTAGTAAGAAAGTTTGTAAACTACCTCTTAATTACATTCCCTCAAAATATAGATATCAAGATTCCCACGACGAAATTTAACAGCACCGGGGACCCCGCAGCAAGGGAAAGTCATAATTTATTTGGAGGATTCCCTTGCTTTTAGAAAATGAACAGAACAAGGGAAGCCCTGGGGGTAATAGCCTGGCAGAGAGTTCGTCTCTATTTATTCCCTATTCTTAACCAATTCCTTGAAAGGTAAACAGCCCCCTTAGTTTATACTGAATTTATGCAATTTTCTGAAAAGGGACACCTATGAAAAAAAAGAGGGTTCCTTTGAATTTGCAAGTAAAAAAAAGGGACTT
Organism: Pelargonium transvaalense; assembly: GCA_036897505.1. NCBI lineage: Eukaryota > Viridiplantae > Streptophyta > Magnoliopsida > Geraniales > Geraniaceae > Pelargonium > Pelargonium transvaalense. Next base: position 5,246 of record JAYMTI010000027.1, on the reverse strand, counting down.
TAGTAGAATATTTTGAATCTCTAGGCTTAGTAAGGTAGGCGTACAACAAAGATTGCCTTTTCTTTCATTGTATAAGGAATACCATAAGTAAGTCATAAGTACAGAAATATTATTTATAAAGCACTTTAACTGCATTCAGTCTCGAAATATTAAATACCGACCGACAATTACTTGTTTACCCTTATAGCGTTTTACTATTATCGGAAACTGTTCGAAAGTGAAGAATTTGTAGGAATACTGTCTGACACTATTAGCATTAGCTGGATAGCTTAGGAATAGGAGCCCGCAATTCTAGGAGTACTCAACGCTTAGTGTTTTAAATAGAAGGAAAAAGATATCTTATATTTTATTTGAGGTATTACTCTTGATCTTGACTCTCAGCTCCTCGAGCATCTCCTATTTGTAGACAAAAGAATAGAATAGAAAAGGCGCCCTTTTATTAGTTAGTAGTAACTTACCCTATAAGAAAGAAAACGCTTGAAGTGTATAACATACCGAAAAGAGAACCCGAAACAGGAGTTCTTGAACGAGGAGAAGGCGTAATTCAATTGTATAGATATTTGTTAAGACCTTTCCTATAGTTCTATCTCTAAAATTCTCCTAGTTCTTTACCAGAAATGAATTACTTCGACTATAGCTCTTTTATTCCCTAATGTTTTAACTTTCTCCAGAGTCAGCCGATAACAGACAAGTAAGTTCTTTTTTTATTTAAAAACTGCCCTTTAACATTTCCCAGGTAAGACAAAGCAGACTCTTTAATTTACTTATCTTCCTTATATTCGCTAGTTATAGACTCTATAGGAGCCTACCTCTTAAGTTAAGCAATCCTGCCTTTAAAGTTAAAGTACTTTGATCTTGTAAAAACCTGCACTTAAAAAATGGATCAACGAAGAAGACTCCAGCAAAAGCTTCTAACTTAATGATTTCTACCTACTTTAACTCTTACTAAGACCTTCGTGCAATATCCAACACTAAGGCTTCTCCCATCTTTGCCTATATAAGCCAGAGGACCTCTTCTTTATTCTATTTTAGATGAGACTTTCCTACTAAAAAGTTTACTATTATATAAAGTGGAATGTAAAGCTAAAGTGAAACTCCTATTAAACCTCGGTTTTCAATTTACAAAGTTTAGAAAAGTTTAGATTTTAAGATAGTAGGAAACAACCTCTTACTCTTAGTATTGCACTCGTTTAGTTAGATTGTTTAGGAAAGCAAGAACCAGAAAAAAGGCTTTTATAGTTGAGATTTGGGTTACGAGTTTCTGATGAATAAAAAAGCTCTAAATTAAGTACCTTGTCCTATATGTTATACGCTTTTCAGCAGTCAATTAAAATAAAAGGCCTAATTCATATTCAGCGAGAAGACTTCCCAATTCCAGAAAGAAATAGACCCTTCCCTAGAGGGTTTCCCGGTAGCATTTATACAAATAAGCTTTCTTTGATTTGCTTCTTTCTATTGGCGCCTAACTAAAATTTTATACTCTTAATTTTTTAAGGTAATAGGGCCTGGGATATAGCTTGTTGTTGAAGGCAGGAACCTAAGAACCCTGTAAACTTAAACCAGACTTGGACTTCAGCCCGGGCTATTAACCTAATCTACTTAATTAGGAAACAGACAAGAACCCCACGAGTGATTTCTATTTTTTCTACCCACATATACTAAAAAACGATTCCCCAGCTCCCATTGTTGTAGTCTACTCACTGGATTTTTATAAAAGGCTCTGGCTTTGCCTTCTAAAAAGGGGCATGCCCTACTCAATACATTAAAGTTGTTTTATTGCTACTAACCTTAGGAGGTACTATTTAGTGCTCGTATGCTGTTAGGGTTTAATTCGCTTTTTTAGAAATTCGTCTGGCTGGAAATAAAAAAGGGAATCCTTAAAACTTACCCCAAAATGAAAGTTACAACCCGTTTCGAAAGGAAAGGGGCTTTAAAATAAGCTACCATTCGATCTAGTTATTAAGGTTTGAGATAAACTACTGCTTAGTAAAGTAAACTCTGAAATTCTACAAGGGAATTCTGCTTAATACTTAATAAAAGGTAAGGGTTTTGTGGAATTTTAACACAGCATAGTAGAAAAGGGTACCCGATAATAAGGAAGTTTGCGCAAGAGTAAATAAATAGATTTTATACAAATAAAGAAACTCGGGATCTTAGTTAGATGGAAATTCTTGGTTTTGTATCGATAGCAACAGGCTATTTTACACGTTTGTAAGAAGCTAAAAATCTTTTTTGCTAAGTTTAGCTCTTAGAAGAAAGAAGGAACTTTCAGCAACGCAATACTTTGTTGTTCTATTTGCAATCTCGAATTTCTATACTTATTTTCAAAAGAATCCCTCAACCCTGTAAGGAACTCTTTTCGTTTTTTTTCTGCCATCAGAGACTCAGAAGCCGGGGGTTGGTTATAGAGTAAGCTCAAGGTTTCTATTTCTTTCTTTTTTTATTATACCAACGAGTACCTTTAGAAACTTGAAACGAAGGATCCGGCAGACTGAGGAGGGGCTCTATTCCTTATGTCAGTCCTACCTTATTCATAACTTTATAGCTGCTGGGTGGCCCTAATACTTACGTAAATTTCTTAACACCTAGTACAAGGGCTCTTTAATAAGCTGGATATTCCGTAAAAACTGACATAAATACTGTACTTGTGTATAAACTTAAGCCTGAAAGGAAGTCCCTTAGTAAACCCTACAGAAGCAGGCTTTTTTTTTCTAATTAGTAAACCTTTTTAGTTTTCAGGATCTCTTTCTCTGCTTATAGTTGCGGCTTCCTTAAAGAGTTTCATTAACAATTGTAGTTTTCTCTTCCAAAAACTATGTAAGTATTCCTATAATCGGGAAACCTTTTCTCGTTTAACCTCAGGACTTTATAGGTCAATTAGAAATATTTTAGAATGCTCCTCATGGTCCACGTTATATACCCCTGGGGGTTGTCCCCACTTTGTTATGATATAATTTTTTCTCGTTGTCCAATAGAATTTGGTAGTAGTATAAGACTAGTTCACCAAGATATTCTATCTAAGTAATTCCAAATCTAAATTAACTGCAGAGTAATATACCTTGAAAACTACTCCGCCAGGGGTTAATAATTCATTTTTGTTTGTAAAACAAATATGTAGATCGCCCATCCATCCAGAAGTTCAGATAATATATAATCAATTCAAATTATGACTGAATATAATAAATGATAGTATGACATGCCTCGCTTTTACCTTTTACCAAGTAAACTAAGATCTTTCTCCTACCTAATAAGTTAACGCTATTATAAGTTTTTTTTACAGAAGCGTAATTCTAAGGAGTGCCTGATATCTTACCTTAACCCTTGTAGCAATTGCTTGTAAACTCCTTCCAAAAGGCAAGGCTTTTAATTAAAATAGGACGTATGTGTGGTGTGTGGGGGATACTAGTAAAAAAGATCTCCAGGGCATCTTGTTTGTTATCTTACATATGTAGCTGTGGTATTCTATCCAATAGGAAAATATCAATACGGAGCCTAAGCCCGAGTTAAACCCTTTTCGAAAAAGTGACTTAAATTGCTTAGAAAGATATTAACTGACAGGGAACTTTACTTCATTTTTTCTGCAAGTTTTTGTTTAGGAGTAACATAAAAGGAAACTGCATCGTCTTGTGATTAAGCAAATGCTCCGCTTTTGCACCTCTTGAATCAAACATCCCAAGTAAGGGGAATTGAAGTAGAGTCTATCTCTAAATAGAAATGGAGGGGGTTTCAAATGCTCAGGGAAATTTCCGTAACTGACTAATAAATAAGGTAACACTATTTCCAAGAAGAGATTTCTATTATAATAAAAGTAATTCTAATACAGAGCTCTACCAGATTGAAGCGAAGCCAGTCGTAAGTATTTTCCTATGCCTAGCTTGTAGTGAATTTTACAAGAATAAAGGGAATCCTGTACTAGTAAACAAAACTTAGTCTATATTTTAATCCACAAATTCGAGTGGTAAAGCATCGCGTCAAGTCATGTCCTTGTCTCAAAGCATAGGAGTAATTCTATATTTGTTTTGGGCAGTTGACTCGCTTATTTTAAACCTTTATAAATTGGCAAACAAGATTCTGCTCTAAAGAGTAACAGGGTTTTGAGTCTTTATTAAGGAGTATAAGGTCTATTTATATATGTACTAGAATGTCCTTTAAATATTTGAGATAGTAATCCAGCAAAAAGTTTCGGGTTTTTCATATGTCTTGTTGCTTTTACGTAGAAGGACCCAAAGAAGTTAGAAGTTCTAATACAGAAATTATCTTTCTTAAGAATACCTAGAAGTAAGCAGTTCACCGAGAAAGTAATAGGAAATTTTTCTAGAGTAGTAGATAGTTTACGTAAAAAGACTCCCCAATTCTGTGCCGGTTATTTAACAAGTTTTTAGGCAATTTGGTTTGAGTAAGCTATTAATTTCTATTAGAAAATCCTCACCAAACAAAAGTCTTGGGGGTCGCTTCAGCGCCGGGGCTTTATATGCTTTTTTTTTTGTAAGAAGTAAACCTCTCGCTTTGTTATAGCAGGATACCCCGTTAGAAAAGAAAAACGGACTCTTTATAAAAAAAAAGGCAGCCAGTGGCCAAGAAAAATGAAAGCTTTACCAAGTTTAAGTATGTCTTGGTGATTTACAGTATGAATGATTTCAATTCTGGCTTTAGAATTTATAAAATTTATAAAAGGAGATCTATACTCCAAACCTAGCTAAGTCTATAGAGAAGGTGAAAACCTGTTTTACAGGGCCTTTTTCGTTCCTCCTCTTACGGTATCACTACCACGACTAACAATCCTATGTTCAACCTTGATTAATAAATAGAACACTGAGGTATATGTTAGATAAAAATTATTTAAGAATATCAAACCAAGATTCCAGAAGTAGACCTATTATAAGCGGGATTTTTAGTAGTATTAGAAAAGGAATCATATAGCGGGTTCTTCCTTGAACAAAAGTAAATAATAAAGTCTCCTTCGGATTTCCGTTTTTAGATTTAGGAAGGTAGTAAATAAACAGGGAAGTACTTACTTCTTTTTCTTAGAGGGCAGCTCTTCGAGAAGTCTTATAACTAAAGAGGTTCCCTATTCCATTTGGCTTGGATTTAGAAGTCTTTCCTGTGCTTGTTGCCAAGAATTCATAGGGTTTTTTTCCCTAAGTATTTTAATATTGGTAAAGCTTTTTATTCCTTTCTTTTACAAGGTATCCGGAGCTTTAGTGACTTTGATTTCTTGCTTCTTAGACTTGCTCCTTCCCTTGATT
>JAYMTI010000026.1:0-37108 GCA_036897505.1 Pelargonium transvaalense | reverse complement strand
GCAGTCTCTAGCTGTAGCTGATGGAACCCTGGACTTGTTATAGCCAGGAGTCTAAATGGATTCTCTTGTTTGTAAGGACTTCCCTACTTCTAAATTGCCCCGGTTATATCTAAGTCAATGTCTCGGAGAGATGAAAATAACTATATTCAGATAGGTGCAGGGTTCCGGGGAAATACTGGATGTGTGTTGTTTAAAAGGCTCACCTCTTCTTCGAAATGCTTTAAAGATTCTCTGGTTGTTACACTTTTACTTAGGAGCTTTGTTGATATACCCAGAGGCCTGAAGTAACGTGTATTCGAGCGAGAATTTGTAATCTAAACTTTTAAGCGAGTCGAGGAGTCCCTTTATATTTCCCCACTTCACTTCTTCTTTTGAAACTCTGTTAATTACTTCTTTTCTTAATTGAAGGGATTCCAAATACAAAAGCGGGTCCTAAAGGGCCAGATTCAAAGCATTTGTTTAGTGTTCCCGAGGCCCCAGGGCGCTTTCTTTTGTTAAAAGCAAGGAATTTCAGAGGTAGAATACGATTGCAGAGATAGAGATGCTGATACTAGCAATTTTTTTCTTTTTTTAATAAATTAAAGGGGGATTTCTTGCATATTCTTTAAACTGCTCGAGTTTTCGCGGAGGAACTTTGTAATAAGTAGTTTTCTTTTTGATATCGCAGCAATAAAAAATATGTTTCATTTCAAATAGACAATTTCCGAAGTTTTATCACTCTTAAACTAGAAATTAGCAAAGCGAGATAGAACTTCAACCTATAATAAGGTTTGGTTTTCCATCTCAATTTTCGCAACCTTTTTTGTCATTAATGGATACCTCACTAAAAGTACTCTCGTTATCTGTATAAGTGAAAAAATAAAGAGAAATATTACTGTCTTATGGCTTATGGACTAGTTAAAACTTACCAGAGCTACTATATAATTAATAGGAAATAAGTACCTCTTTCAGTAAGCAAGTAATAAAAAAAAGATATAAAGTCTTTTTTTAGTCCGCTTATACCAACAAGTTTAAGATTATCGAGAAGTCAAATGAGAAATACAGATAATGAGTTACACTAAAATAGCAAAAGCAATAGGTTCTGTTACTCTTAGCTTTTTGAAAATTGAGGCCTACTCGTGACCCTCTCCCGGCGACCTATTAAAAAGGACCTCTTACTAAAGCGAATCCCTTTTTTGTTTTAAAGTTTTAGAAGCCCCTTGACTAGAAATTTTTAATACAGCATTCAAAATCTGTTAAACCAGGGATCTTCGAATATACACTTCCTTAGAAAAGCAGTAATTATGAGCATTCGAAAAGCTTTTTTACTAGCGTTTTTTTTACTTACAACCTCTAAGAAATACTGAAAAACTCATTAAGTCATAGCATGTAGGAATAGCTTGATCTTATAACTATACTAGAACGCCCCTTTATTATTACAAGATATTCACATTTACCGCTCTATACTGAAATAACAAGGGACTTTTTTAAATCCCGCGTTCGCTCATATGGGGCTTTTATTACTATACTCAAGCATAATGAAAGGTTTTTCTAATTATTCTGAATTGCCTACCAGTCGAAGTAAGTTTGTCTTTTAACACGATTCGAAAGTAGAAGGTTACTGCTCCTGTAGACTACAAGTTTTTCTAAAACGTAAAGACTCCTTTTGAGTTGCGTAAGTGGAAAAGATATTGGTTTATCCTTTTCTTATGTCCTTTATTAGTAATTAGTACACGCTAGAGTTGTAGGTTTTATTTCCATCGTAATAGATAAAAGTTGACTCTAAACAAGCATAAAAAGGAATCTCACTCTCCTCATTTACTAATTGAGCTCACAAAAAAGCCCCTCTATTTATAGCGATCCTTTATTTGTTATAACCAATCTAAGAAATCTAAACTTAGGACTCTACTTTCAACTCAAAGGAATATACTCTCGACCAATAGGAATCTAGCAGCTTACCATTAAGCCATTAAGACAAGGAAAGGGAAAGGAAATGTCCTAAATGTACAAGTTAGGAAATCCTGAATATAGTTATCTCGTTACGTAAGAGTAATAAACTCTCTGGCGATACCATAACAAGAACTCCTTTGCAATCTATATCAGCTTACAGGAATACAAAATATCTAAGACTTCTTTACCATCAACATCAATGTCTGCCTGCTTTCCATTAGAATCTTGAACTCCTCTAACACACTTGGTTTTACCTTTAGCTCCATTAGACATGAAAGTGAGATTCCTCTATTCTTCGGATAAGTAGTACTTTCCCTTGCTAATACCTTTAGCTACTGCTTTACAAGGAATACAAAGTATCTATGCAGCCAAACAATAAGGAAGGTAAGAGAGGCTTTCCATTATAACAATTCTAAACTCCCGTCAATCAATACTGGTTTTAACAACTGAACGAACATGTTAAAGAACTAATACTAAAGGAATACATTCATTTCACCTAAACTCTCTCAAAGGTAAGTGATAGACTCTACTCTGAAACCTCTTCATAATTAGGAGTCTCTTTCCTAAACAAAAATCCATGAAGCACTCTAACATGAAACTCTACGCTCAGAAGCTGTATTGTATCTATCAAAAACTCGAATACTAATACCAAATTCTCAAGAATACAAATCCATATCTTAATAGAATCTCCTCACTGCAACACTACTGCTTTTCAACTGCCAGGTTTCCATAGCAAAGACAGAAACCCCAAACCCTGAATACAATAAATAAAGAAAGAAGGAATTCATAGAACTCTCGGAATATTCTTCAAGAACTTCGTACCTTGAAACCCAAATACAATTTAGATGTTCAATAAGTATCGGGTTTATGTTATCCAGGTCCTCGCTTTACAAACTAAGGAATACATTTCTTAGAATGACCGGCTCTAAGCACGGAATGTGCTTACTGGAAAGCCTGAAAGGTGTTATCTAGAAAAGAACTATGAAATTGTCAAGCATGTTATTTCAGAGGTAAGATTTCTCTTGTATGTTCCTAGGATTTGAAAGAGAGGATTTCTAGTTGGTTCCTGAGTACATTATCTTAAAAAAGTGGACTTCCTAATGGTTCTTAGATTGGTAAAAGAGCTATAGGATTTTCTGGGTTTGGTCCAGAAGTACATTAATTACAGAGGCTGGAGGATGATTCTTAGACTAGAGAATTAGTGGATTCGTAGTTAGGAGTTAGAATTTCATTTACTGGGCTAGGAAAAGGACTTGGGAAAGAGATAGAAAAGAAACACCAGCTCTACAAAAAAACTGTTTACCCAGAATCCCACAACTAAAAAACTAAAACTTGACTTCAGTACAAAAATTCTTTAACTAAATGACTTGTTCTAGACTTAATTATTCCTTATTCTTATTGACTGACTTCTTCCGCATACCCTGTCTTCATAAGCATACCTTACTTTTTCTTGATTGAGAGCTATAACTTTTACTGCATTTATATAATACCCGCAGCTAGAATCTTACTGGAATTCTCTAGGGACTTTCCTATAACAACAATTTTGGATCTTACTCTTTCCTGTAGCTAATCTTAGATTACTAATTAGTAAGGAGTCTATAGTCTTATAGTGTTATTGTTAGAGTCTATACTTAAAAGATCGAATTAGTTAATTAAATAGAGTGTATAATAGATAGTAATAGAATTCGGAGTTGTATAAGGGATTCATTGCCTTATCTGTGCTTATCAGTAACAGAGGATACAAACCCTAGAAGTATAACGAGTACATCCTTTTTTAGGTACTAAAGAAGGTTAACGCATTCGTTTATTGTAGATAGTTAAACCCTTACACTATGAAGACCAATAACCGAAAAGGAACCTCTTTAAAAGAAAAGAATTCCTATCTCGTTAAAAGGTAATGGCCCAGAAACACCCACAAAATAGAAACTGCATCCCTTGCTGCTACACTTTATAGGAATACTCTTCAAGGACTGCTCTTCGCTACAACAAAGAATAGAATCTTGTGAACTCCTAAATTCAATAGTTACAGTAACATCTCTTGAACTTGCTGGCTTATCCTATTACTGCTATTACAGATAGATCGAAATCTCTAAGGAAACTAAGAACTTCGTAAGCTACAACTAAATAGAATCTCCTAAATCCTTTGCACCTAGTAAGCTCAGGAATACATTGACTCCTAAACTACTAAACTGGTACCTCTAGTTAGTCTTTAGCTTCTATTAGCTGCATAGCTTGGCCTAAACAACACAAGAATACTTCTTTCCTAAACTATCTCAAAGGGAATAGACTAGAATAGACTCTGAATATAGGAAACTCCTCTAAGGACAAAGTGCTACAATTCCAATAGTCTCCTAAACTATCAAGAACTAGAAATTATTAGGTCTATACTCTCACAAAGACAATAGTTCCACCGGCCATCCAAGCAAAGAGTGAAAGAGCTTGAGGATATTAGCAACTGTTGAAAGAGCATAACCCCTAGCCCAAATCCCAGAAAGATACCAATTTCTCTTGACTCCTTTAGCTTTCCAAAGAAATAGATTCTGTATTCTCTGACTCCTTAACTATTAAGAACTCACTCGTTTAAGGAATTCTTATTCGCTTCAATTCACTACAATGTCAGCCACACAAAACCAATAACACTGGAATACAATTCTCTAGAATCCTTTGCAGGTCTATCTGCTCGTACTCGATCTTCTTAACTAAGAATCCTCTTATTCTTTATTGGAATTCTTTATTGGTAGAGTACTATCTAGAATCAAGTATCGCATTAGCTACAACAAAGATAAAGAGCTTACCTTGCTTTAAAACTGGCACTCATTTAAGCTTTTCTTAGATATTCAAATAGCCACAGTAGCAGCTGCACGCAAGGAAACTCAAGAACTCTGTTTTAGAATTCTGTTTAGAAGCAATACCTGCTATTAGCATGAAAGTGAGAGTCCTCTATTATCTTAAACTAGAGAATCAGCTAAAGTCTCATACTCCTTTACCAGCTTAAACAGATATCTCGGCTTACAAGATACAAGAACAAATTCCCTATTAAGGAATACATTTTCTCTTCTTTACCGGCTATCCACTTAGATCGGAATCAAGCATTATCAAGATAAACTAACTTGCTTACTGGGAAGCCTTGTTTCCATTAGAACACTGCAATGCCAAGAAAGATCTACAGAATAACCTAATACTCGGATTTAGGAATCCCCTCCCAACAAAGGAAATAGAACTTATCAGTGATCCTAAGCACTTTCGGTTTCCCGTATATTTCTTTATATTCCACAATAACCAGGCAAGCTTGTATTGACTTCCTTTCCATGTCAGCCTTAGAACTTTTAAGCCTCTCCTCTAGCTATTACAGATATATCAACAAGCTTGCAAGCTACAAGTGCTACTTTGTGAAGCAATTACCGTCTATACAAGAACAGGAGGTTTTAGAGTTAGGTTGGTTCCTAAGATGAGTACTGGGTATTAAAGAAGGGTAGTGTTCCCAACTTCTTAGGGTTAGAGGTATTAGAACTAGGAATTCTCAAAAGAAAATAGAATCTGGTTTTCCCATTAACACCATTAAGACTTAGGATTTCTTTACCAGCTTACCCCGCTTAGATCGGAATCAAGCTCTCACAGTTAAGAACTTCGTACCCCAAGAACTTAAAGGGTATAGAATCTGTCAAAGAAGAAGGAAAAGAGCGCCCTCAAGAACAACTGTCAAAGCAAAGAGCTACAATTATGAAAAGCTTCCCAACAAATCCTGAGCCTGCGTACACTGCTTTCCCTCAAGAAGTAATAGAATCCTCCGTCAATGTCAGCCTGGTTTCAATTAGAACAATTGAGACCTCCTTACGTTATAGACTTAATAGACACCGGCAGACCTGACTTTCCTGTAAGACCTTGGCCATGCCTTCTATTTACTCTATGAGCTTAGAATCCGTTAGAGAAATCGGTTAATGTTATTCTTTATCTAGCTACACCGTCAATGTCTGCATGCTTTTACTTCGCAGCCAAGAACAAATGTTGAGCTACATTCAGAGATTTCCCTTTCTATCCTAAAAGACTCAGGGAATAGAGGCTCAAAGTTACACTGAAAAGGACTTCCCTTAAGACTTAGGATTAACTCCTTTACCAGTTTAGATCGGAATAGTACTATACAGTTAATGCTTAGACTAGAATCATTTTATCCTATCCAATGAGAATACAATAATGAAATGTTCTAATGAATAATGTACCGGGAATCCATAAGTTGACACAATAACAAAGACTGAACTTCTTTATTTAACACCCTATCTAGATCGGAATCCATTCTAGCTTCAAGATAAACTAGCTTACAAAGGAAATCGAATCTGTTCCATGAATACAAAACCCATTCCTCTGAATCTGGTTCAAGGAAGACTAATTGTCAACAAGTAAACTTGCCTAGCTTTAAAAAGAATACAAGCTGCACCTTCTTTGGACAGCTCCATCGGTACAGGCTCGCTATTGAAAACTTTCCCTCAAGCTCAAGAAAAGAAATTCGGTATATATATTTCCTCTCAAAGACTAGAAATAGACTCTCAACTAAAAGGAATAGAAAATCTGTTCCATGAATACAAAATACTCGGAATCTCAAGAATCTAAAATACCTAAATTCAGTACTACAAGGACAAATAGCAAGTAAATTACTGGATTCTGTACTCGTTAAACTGAGAAATTCTGGATTCCCTAAACTCAAGTAAAACTCTTAAGGAAAATAGACTCTCAACTCGGAATCTACCTCAAAAGGGAATCTACTTTCAAAGGATCAAAGGAAATAGAATCTGGTTTCCTCCATTAGCTACAGAATACGAACCTCTCCCCGAAACCCTTGGAAACTCAAGAATCGGATCTCAGCTTTACTACAAAAGAGCTTGGACTGCTTACAAGGTTAGAACACTTGAAAGAGATTAAGTTGGTTTGGTCCCTAAGGAAATGTCCTAAATGTACAATCAATATAAAGAATACAATTTCCCTCTTAAGTGAATACTCATTATGGTAATGCCTTATAAATTAGAACAATTCTTTAAAGCCTCTCTGCTACACGGATATTATCGACTAGAGATGATGCTACAACAAAGAAATAGAATTCTCAGCCAACAAAGCTATAATTTAGAGAGTCCTACAATTCTTTGAAAGCAATTCCTTTACCGGTTTAGACAGAAGGAACCTTACTTTAGAATACAAAGTTGCCTGCTAGAGATGAGATAGTGAGAGTCTTTATATGTATATGTCTATTACAAAGATGTTAGAGAATCTGGAAACTCCTTTGCAATACAAACTGAAGAACTAATACAAAGCATTAGCAAGAACAACTGTCAAAAAAAAAGCTTACAAAAGGATAGGCCACTGGAGTGACACAGACAGGGTAGTACTATGCGCTCTGATATAGTATAGGTTGGCCGAGTTAGGGATTTTCAAATAAACGTTACGAAACTTACCTTCGATCCCATCCCGAACTCGTTGGTATTAAATTAAATGCCCTGCATTTAAGTGTACAAATCGAGGGTTCTCGCTTATCAGTGGTGTTACTCAAGAATGTGATTGTAAAATTAGCGACTCTAGGGAAGAGCTGCAAGGTATGGAATCGTTAGATTAAAAAATACAAGAAATTCTCAGAGCTTCCCAATAGCCTGAAGCTTTGAATCCCTAAAATGAGTACTATCTTAACTTACATTTACCCAATTCCTATCTGAGCTACTTTTTTCATAAATAAAAAAAGCACTCTATCCGCTAGTTAAACAAACCTAGAATTCAAAGTATTACTGCCCCCTTTGAGATTAATTGGAAACTTTAAGGACTCCTTAACTACTAGAAAATTCCAAAAATTCAAGTACGGAATATTAAAATAAAGAAACCCCAAAAAGAGTAAACCTAAGCGTAATCTTTACCCAACTGAGTTCTTACAAATTCTTGAGGAGGGAAAGACATGTTTCTAGTACTGACGACTAAATAACAAAACCTGCCTTTATAAAACTGAGGAGTATTCTGATAATGCGCTAAGCTACAATTATTCCAACCCCTGAGTTTCCACATCTTAACCTAGAAAAGCTTCGACCAAGAAGTTTCCGTGATCGAAGTTACTAGTTACCCTTGATACAAAACCATCCCCGTTCAAAACTAAAGGATACTCTATAAAAGGAAGGGGATTTACCAACCCAATAAAAGAAAAATAGTATGAAGTTAGGGTAAGGAGTCATTACTGTTATAGAGTAACTTCTAGAGCTTACACACTTGTGTTTGAGGTCAATACTTTAGTAAATTGAATTCGCGGGTAGGTAAACCCCCGTACCGAAATGAAAGTCCGAAGCCTAATATAAAGACTCATGGGTCATTCTAGCAAAAAACTGTGTAGCTTAGAAAATCCCGGTCATAAAGCAGTAGCAATTAGAAACCTTGACTTCTACACAAAATGTCTTGTTCTCGAAAGGTAAAGGACTCTTGACGGATACAGCATCGCCTTTTGATTAGTACAAATTGCAGAAAGTAAACTACCCTGTAACTCTTTTATAGCTTCTAACAACTGTAACCATACCTCAAGGATACCTAAATTAACCAATGCTATAAGGTTGTGTTCTCATCAGATACATAAATTGACTAATCTAAAGCAGAACTAGGTATTACTGCTACTCAGCTAAACCCATTAAATGGAATCTCTCCTCATTTACAAGCTAAATCTACAAAGAAAATTTCTTACAAGAATAGAAAAAGGCTTTATCGGGCTCGTACTATTACTAATAAGGCTGGGGGCTTTTTTATAATCGATAAGTCCTCTTTTACATCTTCTTTTTTTATACGTATCTAGTCAAGCTTATATTGTATATCTAATTACAGTAAATCCTTTCACTTAATACCATACCTAGGATTTCTGGTTTACTCACACTTCGATGGAATCCATTACTAGAGATAGGATCCTACTTTAACTTTAAAATATTATGCACTTATAAACACCTTTGTGGCACAACTTCCCTTTCATTTTCTAGAATAATATGGCAACTCATGCGTGTACCTATGTAAAATTAAGGCCTAATTCAGGGTTCTTCTATTCTATCTTCTATTCTATATAGGTGCTTTTGTTGATGAGTCTTTATAAACTAAAAAATCCAAAGACGAAATGTGTAAACCAATGCATTTCCATTTGATTGTGCAATTTCCAGGACGAGCCTTTTCTGTATTTCAAGTACCAGATACTTGAGTTTTGCTAGTCAAGAAGTTTCCGGCTTTCATGCATGAAAAAACGGGCTTAATGCGAAACATTATTTTGAGTTCGTTCCCTATCTAGGATTGATAACTTCCTATAGGAGGAGAGATATTGTTGGATGAAATTCTAAGTAGGTCTACTATATACAACGTAATAGATAATAAAAAAAAGAGGTTCTATTCTAAAAGTCTAAGATTAAAAAAAAACATTTTGTATATCACAAGGAGCTTCCTCCTCAATTATCTAGGATACTCCGGGTTTTCTAAATATAGAATGGACCCTCTTTCGTTTACTTCTTAGCATTCTCTGCCAATCACTTATGTAAAGAAGGCGCATCCCTCATCCAATGTCACGCAGGTTTTATATAGCACTGAGTACAAAGAATAAAAGGGAATTTGAAGCTCTTTTTCAAGAAAGTTCAAATCGGGAGACTCTAATAAGATGAACAAGAAAAAACTGCCCAAGTTTACTAATAAGCTTTCTTTCATTTGTAAACAAGTACTACCCCGCAAACAAGAAATAAGATTAGGTTCCAATCCAGATTCAGAGATTTTAAGGACTCAAAAAAACTAGAGTTTAAAGTCATTTCTTCTTTCCCCTCAGTTCGGATCTAAATAGGTCTAGAAGCTCCTTTTTTATAAATGGAATTTCCCCTGATTCTAGACTTCTTAAATGGAAATACAACTCTTTATCTAAGTGATTTAAAATTGTCTACGACAAGTCCTAGGGCTTTTATTAGGAAAAGTAAGCAATAACCTAATTCTATTAAAGTTAGGGGTTGCTTGTACTTGTTACTGTGTTCCCGGGTTTCCGATTTCAGGTAGGTTTAGAACTAATTTGTTTCCGGTAAAGAAGTAGAGTTAAGTCTTAGATCTTTCTGGTTTTGGGTCTTATAATAGTAAACTCCAGTATATGAGGGGTTTATAAAGAAGTTTTGTCATAGTCTTTTTACCGGGGTAGTGTAATAGAAAGGATTTCAGTTTCAAAGTTAAGAGTCAATAGGTTAATACGAAAGTTTCTCTACTCGGATGGATATGTATTCCTAGAGGCCCCTAATTAAATGCGCTTAGCTTTGGTGAACTTGTAGCGGTTTTGGTAAGAAGCTTTCTAGTCTTATCTTGGAGGATTTTACTGAAGTAAAGTATCTAAAAATTTTGAACTTCGATATATAAGAACTGATGGGATACTGTAAGCTTTAGTATATTGTCAAGGTTTTTGAGGTTCCTATAAAAGGAAAAGCTCTATTCTGTTGCTGCGGGACTCCCGACTTTTATTTTAACTGCGCGAGAGAACAAAGTACATAGGTATACTTCCTATTTATCCGCAAAAAAAAGATATAACAAAGTATGGCTTATGCTTTAACCGAAATTTGTTTAGTTTAACTGGGGAGCCTTTATTAGAGCCCTTTCTGAGATAGCATTTACAAAGCTCTTAACTGAGGATTACTTGAGAAATACTGTGCGCAAAATTAAGGAACTTATGAAACCAAGCCAGAATATTTATGCTACGATAATGATTTCAACTAGTCTTTTTAGCCGGAACCGGTTTCTTTCTAAACCTTGGATCCCGTTATAAATTGAATCCCGAGACAAGTTTTTAATAACGCACCACATTCATATTAAATTAAAAAAAGGCATAACTTGACTGCATTCATAGAAGAAAGACCCCTTGATTGGAAAAACTCTTAGTTTAGTATTTGTAGTGAGGACTTTTCCTTATAATTAAGCATTGTCTAGTGTTTTCATTTTTTTTTCTCTTTTGAATTCTGCTTTGTAATAGAAAACTAAGGACGGTAATCAACTGAAAAAAAAAGTTTACCCGGATTTACTAGGATCCCCCTTGGTAAATGAAAAAAAGTAGCTATCCACAGGGATTTCGACTCCTTAACCGCGTACCCTTATCCAGGAATCCTGACAAAACAAAAGCGCTATAACTTCTATGTCTAAGAATTCAGCACCCAGCTCAGCAAGAAAAAGAAATTCGGTATAGACAAATTCAAGGGGGCACTTAACTGACTTTGTACAATACCGAATATAGTTTAAATTGCTACCCGCTGTCAAAGAAGTCAAACTATGGGTACTTTTTATTATGTCTGATCCAAATTAGTATTTGGTTGAAGGAAACCTCTACCGTTCATTATAGAAAGGGTTCTACCTTCTTTAAGGCCTTACTCAAAGTATCGCATGTTGTGTGGCTTAACTACTTCTCCTGTACTGAGTTTGCCGATTCCTGGATTCTTAATTTTGAGTAAATGTAATATATACTGTAAAGGTTTTGTATAGAGAGGCCCCCTAGAATTACATCTGCTGAAAGAAGTTCTCTTAGGAATACTCCAGGGGTCCCTTAGCACTGCTTTTGATATAAAATTTCATCAATACCCCACTTACAACTTTGTGTACAAGTATAGCTAAACCCGAAAGATGGGAGTAGCCTCCTAAATAACTATAAAAAAAAGTTTCAAAACTAAGTTAAGTGTAGCTTCATACCCACACCAACTAGACTTTATTTAGCTTAGGTAGTCGAAAGAAACTTATTGTAGACTAAATCCACCTAGAGATGTTAGTAAGCTTATAGGAGTGTAGAACGTTTATACCTAAAATAGATCTAAGGATTTATCTAGACTAGAAGTAAGCACATACTTTATCGCTTTAGAGTTCTCTTAAAATTTCCTTTATTTCAGGAATTGGGAAACAAGGGAATCGGATTACTTTAATATTCTTTAATTCCCGGTAGCTCATAATGACTTTCTTAAACTTGCTCCCAAATCCAAATATAGAATAATAGCAGAAACCCCTCCTGGATAAACTTGTATTTAATTTAACGGCACAAAGAAAGAAGCTAACCGAAATCCGGGTAAAACTACTCCCTTATGTAACCCCTTTAAACTGAAATCTGATAAATATTCTTTTCTTACCTCTTTAATACTAACTGCAATACTCTTTATCTAGTAAAATCCCAGTAATGAACAAACAGGCTTGAACCTGCGACCGTTAGGTTAAAAGCCCCGCGCTCTACCACTGAAGTATACACCCACAAAATGAATAAGAATTCCCTCATTAGCTTTCCTTGAGAGTCTTGTCTTGTAATGAAAGCTAATCATCAACGAGTTTTCTATATACGTGATTCCCTCCTTCTTTTTAGTAACTTTGGGACATAACTAAGAATCCTCTTAATTAAACTCAATTACGCAAGTCAACTCGGAAGCTATACTTATACAAGACTAAATCCAAGCAGTTAATATCCATTAAACGAGTGAAACAAGTGCACCTATATTAACTTAATTAAAAACTGGCAGTCTAAGCTAAAGCATACCTATTTCTTTGTTATGAAGGATATATCTTCATTAGAGTTATTGGCTATTCAAATACGGATTCTTTGTACTACTTATAACTTATATTAGATATTTTGCCTATTCATCTTACTCTCTAGCTGAGAAATTCTTACTTGCCCTTTTTTTACATTCCTGTATCCTGCCAGTTTTAAAGGGCAATGTTTTGTTGTTCTATTTAGACTTCAAATTTGGACTTCTTCTTACTAACTAAAGAAACGCCGGATAGCCCGCCTACTATTAGGAAACCTGTTCAATAATTAAATAGCAAGGGAAGGTTAAAACCGGAATCTAAAGAACTTTTTTCCTACCCCGTTCTTAAAAAGTACTGTTGAGGGATCTCGAGGCGCGTAGTAATAATCTATATAGATAGAAGGAGTTAATTCCCAGTTGGGATAAATGTAGTAAAGGAACACTTCCCCGTTTAAACTTCAATTCCTTAGATCCTTAGACTAGACCCTTCTATATATCTTCAATCCTTAAAAGTTTTGGCTTCTTTAACAAAAAAAATACAGTAACTCTAAAGCTACCTGAATTCAAGTCCCATAACACTAAAACTAAGAAATCAAAGGGATTTTGTTAAGTAAGGGGCCGCTATCCTCTAAACCAGCCTACTCGAGACTTATATTTATCAATTTTCTTTAATCTAAGGGCTTCTAAAAGGTTTCATTTTACTACTGAAATAGAACTTTTACACATTTAAGACTTTAGTGGCACTCCTTCCTATCTAAGCTAACTTCCTGAAGTAGGAAAATACTTGATGAAGTGCTTCCTTTTACTTTAATTTACTAAACTTCATAAAGAACCCCTTTACGTATCTCCCTTTAACTCCTTAGACTGGCTCCTCCCTTATAACTGGATCGGGAACCTAAGAAAAAAGCTTAACTTCATACACTGTCCACTGTCATTGTTACTTTCATCACCTGTTTAGCTCTTCCAAGAACACCTAGCTTCTTAACTTACTTGTTACTCTTATTCATAGCTATATTCATTCATACTCTTGATAGCAGCTATTATAGCTGTCTTACTCCTTGATAGCTGTGCCTGTACTCTGTATCCTATGAACTAGACTCCTCGTGATACCTATAGTTTTAATAATCTCTACCTTATAGTTATATATACTCTTTGTATTCCCTATCTTATTAGGAAGTGTAGGGTCGGGGTTTTATTACATTACCTATTAGGATAGGATCCTTGTTATATTAAGGATATATACCAGCCTTATTATTACTATAGAGAGACCTTATTGTATAGTATTCCTAATAGTAATTATATAGATATTCCTCTTTGTATTTTAATCTTATTTGTAATGGAATAGAGATTAATAGTTATAGATAGTCTAGTTTTACTTAGTTAGTTCCTGCTTACTTAGAAATCCCCCGTCTTGGTGAATCTCTAAGGAAAATACCCTTAAGAAAAAAGGAAGTGCTACCATTATTACTTAATAAATTAAGCCTTAGGTTGTATTACTTGTTAAGGATAATAACTCTTTTGTTCTTTGTAGCTATTGGTAAAGAAAGGGGTAAGCCTTATAGAGTATTTGAATATTACTACTTACGTTATTGCCAACAACTTCTTATTATTTATTCATGCCTATCTTCATAACCTTCTTAGTCTTAGAAGCTACACACTTATGGGTATGAGTCTTGTTGCTGCCTGGACTTATTGGAGTTTCTTACTGTTCTAGCCTGCTCTATTAACTATCTTGTTAGGAAATATTCTATTATATTCTATTAGTAGTCTTATATTGTATTACTCTTATATCTATCTATATTAGTAATAAAGAATATAAGTAGTTAGTGCATTATAGTTTTAGTGTGTATTCTAGAGTTAAAGTAGTTCTATTCTTAGTAGAAGTATTCCTATCTCTTTATTAGTTAATAATTCTAATAGTTAGTATAGATTGTATTACTTAAAGGTGTATTCCTCTTGGCTTACTTGTTTGTTACTAATAGAGGGTAGAACCTTAAAAGATTAGAAGGAGTTAGTGTCAGGGCACCGGAGGAAATAAATGCTTTAGAATGTAAAGAGGAAGCTGTGCAAAATATATCGTAGGGGCCCTTCTTCAACACGATTGTGAGTATTTAAAGCATTTCCCTGGACTCCTCGATTAGAAAGAAGCTAGCAAAGCAAATTTTCTGCATTTCTCCGCAAAAGTAACTCCTTAAATTAAACGCAGTTTTGCTACTTCTAATTTTTTGGAGAATAGAATATAGTATGAGTACCTTTTTTTTTCTCATAGCTGGGTTCTACTTTTGTGAGTTTTTTTTTATAGATTGTGTGTGTATAACCTTTCCAAGAAAGGATAAAGATATTGTGCTTCAGCCAAGTTATTTTATTACTTTTTTAGAAGCCCAGATAAACTCGAGCTACAGGCTTCAAGAGGAAGACCCATACCCACAAGAGTAAGATAAGTCCCGGTTATAGGACAAGGATAGAGAAGAATACTAGCAAAGCTACCAGGATACGGCCAGGGAGTATAGCTACAAGTACAAGCTGCAATAAGAGGAGTAAGGTCCATAAGATAGTTTTAATAGCTAATAAAGAAGACTAAGCTAACATCAAGAGTAGGGTACAGAGTTTAGCTAGGAAGGTTAGGTAATAAAGCTGGTAATAAAAAACTCGGTTACAGAGGAGTAAGAATAAGAACCAAGTCGTGAAGGGCCAGATAAAGAGATTTCTTTATGCCTCGAGGTCGTCGATTTGAATTGAATCCTTGAGATGCCTGTCAACTAACTGCGTTTAGTTCTTTGTTCCGTAGCCTATAATAAACGCCTCATTCTTAATCAGAAGACTTAAGGATTTCCAAATACCTTTTCCTAGGCGTGGAAACTATATGGTGTATAGATACAAGCAGCATTAGCGTAAATTTTTGTATTTAAAACATGAGTAATAAGAAGGAGGCAAACCTCGTAAAACACTAGCTCTTCTAAGAATCTCAGCTAACTCATAAGTATGCATACCAAGAGCGTATACTATGTATACTCTAAAAAAACACTGCCATGTAAATTCCAAATATTGTATATTCTCTGGCTTACTGCGGGACAAGCGTAGTTAAATTCTAAATTTCTGTTATGCGAACTCTATTGTCAATACCTGGCTATAAGGACCCCTTGCTACCTATTTTGAACATAGCTAAGAGGAAAAAAAAACAAGAATAGTAAGGATATAAGAAACTTCGACTCGATTCGAACTTGTGACTCTGGGTGTATTCAATCTACGATTTAAAATAGAATTTTATAGTCATAAACGTAGGAGGCAGCTTATATCGATTCACTGTATACTTTTTCTTACCTTCGCACAGGAATTGAGGTTTGAAGTAAAGGGATTCCTTAGATAAGATATAACTTGTATTGATTATAGGGAAGGTTTTCTTTGTATTCTCTTAAGTGTCTACTCAATCTTTGAAAAATGGAGTTTCAAGAAACTTGTATGAGATACTAATTGTTGGGAATCGGTCCTTTTATCGATTTATTAAGCTACTAAAGGAATTCCCCTTTTAGAAAACTAGAAACAAAGCCTTTATTTTTAGCAGTTTAGCGTACATGCGAGTTTCCCCCAATCAAACAAATAAGACTAAAAACCCAAGAGAACAGCTCTAAGGAACCCTCTTAGTAAGAGGAGTTAATTTATACATATTAAGGGTAAGGTTGTTGGCTTACTTATTTGTGTTTAAGTTACTTAATAAGCGCAAGCTTGTAAAAACGGATTTAAATTCCAATCTATAAGGGTCCCTAAACTGAGTAGTTATCCTTGAAATGTAAGATAAAAAAAAGAGGGCTCCAGAGTCTAAAATTGTTAACAAGTTTTTGACTCTTGTTTATACTGAAAAAAAAAGTCCTCAATATAGAAAAGACTGAAGTTTAGTTTGACTAGAACTTTTAAGAGAGATAAATATACCCTGTTTGTTATGTTGAGTAGCCCCCTTTTACCAGACACTTAATCCTAGTAGAACTTATTGACACAGGATTACGCAAAAAGAGTAGTATAGCTATAGCCGGGGGCTTCATTCCTTTTTGAAAGAGGGATAATTACCCTTTATATACAGGACTCGAAATTACTGCTAACTAATAAGTCTTGGGTTTTTTTTATAGGATAACACTTCAAGAAATAATCCTTAAAAAAGGGGACTATCGAAACCTGTAAAATGCAACTAGGAGATATAAATAGGCTAAGAACACCTGCAAATAAAGATTAAAACTAAGCAGGTTCTGACGAGAAAAGCATTCCTGTACCAAAACAGGAGTATAAAATATTGTACTAATTCTGAAATTGAGCCTGAGATCACGAGATTCGCAAAAATTTACTTTTGACTTTACATTTACAGTATTTCAACTTACAAACTGGGGTTTTAAAACTAACAGGGAAAGCCGCAGTAATATAAGAAACGACAGACGCCTTTAGACAGAGTGGTCCTTCTACTATCCGTTCAGATATAAACCGATTTGAGCCCTCAGATAATGAAAACGTAACTTTTGTTCAAGTGCACATTAACCAATTTCTTAATTGAAAAAAAAAATTTTTGATAACAGGTTCTAGGTCAAGTTACAGCGACATCTACAAGGTAAGAAGCTCCAAGATCCTAGTGCATAAAGCTACTTTCATATAAAGGAAATATAGTAATAGATATTGCTTAAAATTAGAAAATACCTTTCATACTCTTTATTATAAATTGGCATAGCAGACAACCTACAATAACTAGCAGAAAATTCTATCTTTAATAATACACTTTTTTTTCCTTTGAATACTAAGACCCCGGTTTTCTAGAGCTACAGAGTACAGAAACGCAGGAATACAAGAGTTCTAATCGCATACTATAACTATAAGGGATCCCTATACTATAATTCAAAATACTGGGAATACCTAATAAAAGACTTTATCTACCTAAGTGTTTGCCCCAAAAGACTCAAAACTATGCTTCAGATATCCCCAAATGCAGGAACCGGAGCGATTGAGTTGACTTACTGCCTTGAAACTTTAACTTAAACAGAAATAACAGCTTTTATCCTTTTTATTACCCTCTTGTTTACTACTTGCTCATACTCTTCATAATACCTTCTTTCCTAACTGCTATATTCTTCCCTTTAGCAGACTTACCTTACTTATATGTAGAATGTCCGTTTTAGTTAATCTTATCTAGGAGGGCCCTCAGTTGTTTTCTATTTACCTTGTTTAATTAAGGGCTGGCAAAGGGTAATAACCAACATCAATAAAACAGACTTTTACTTGACTTCATTTACTTACCGGAAACAGATTACTCTAGCCCTAGTTATTTATACTCTCTCACATCTTTATTATTAAGACTAAAAAACTGGAAACACCAAACCAAATGAGCCAAGATTTTGTACTAAACTCTAGTAATCCTGCTTTTAAAAGGAGTGCCTCAGAACGTAAAAGAAGACTTCCTTTTTATAGATTGCCCAGAACAGTAAAAAAGAAAGAGGAAAGCCCTCTACTCTAAATGGGTATCCGTTTAAAAAAAAAAGGGAGGGTAAAGCGGACTACTTTCCTTACCCTTAAAATATAGAAGTTTCATTGACTTGCTCCTAAAAAAGAGCTCTCTTACCACTCACTTAGCTAAATTGCCTTAGAATTCCTTGTGATCCTTAAGGGGGTTAGAAATGCCTGCTAAATGTACGGTTTACCTTATACTTTAATACTTTACGGAAACCTTTCCTATTAATTCCCTAACCTAAAAAGAAACTATAGAGTTTACAAATTAGACCTTGTTAACTAAGTTAATAAATAAGTTTAAGGCATATGCACAAGCAAATAAAGACTCTCTTTATACTAGTATCTAATTAAAAAACCTAGGAATACCTTATAGGCACACCAACTTCATATTGACTTACTTCATACTCATATTCATAACTTATTTCTTACTCAGACCTACACTCTTAACTAAACCTCTTCTCTTAATCTTAAGGGTGACTCCCAGCTTTCGTCTTAGTCTTCTGCAGCTGAATCCCTATTCATTACTAATCCCTGGTGGACTTTTTTGTTCTTGCCTTTCTGAGGAGTTACTGGTTGTTAATCCTATGTATTTTGAAGTATAACCGAGATAAGACAGAGGAAAGGAGCTATCTGTTAAATGAAACTTCCCTAAGAGGCTTTGTATTACTAAAACGGCTATTCCTTGAGTACATATTCCTATGAGTTCCCAATCTCCCCTGGAGCTATCCATTATATAGAGTTTCAAACAAAAGGGATTTGTAAGGATAACGAATAGGGATTAAATCAAACAACGCTCAAGTTATTATCTAAAAAATAAAATCTGTTATTGCCAGTTTAGTTTAAGGGGTTGTTTTGTTGTACATCCGGCTCTTTTGCATGCGATTCAAGGCATTCTAGAGTTCCCCTTTCCTTTTAATTTAAAGCTAATTTACTTACGAACTAGGGAAGATAGCTGCTGTTGGTTATTAATTGTATTAGATAGTATTGGTATCGTCTTAAGAGTTCTATTCTATGTAAGGTGTATTCCTCTTGTTATTTAATTGTTACTTCTACAGAGAGGAGTAAGCCTTATAGATTAGGGAAGGGGTAAAGGGCCGCAGTATTCGATTTTATATAAAGTACCTTCTGCTAATCAAAGTCCAGGGTATATTAAAGAAAAGTTCCTTAAGTGTAGAAACACTATAAAGTATTACAAGAGAATTTCTGTTAGTTATAGGTTGGAACCCTTTGTTAACTAATAATTTTCTCGGGGAGAGACTCCTTTATATTCTGGTAAGCCCTAAAAGAACACTTGCACAGTATCCCTTTAATACAAAGACAATATATCTATAAGCGAATTGGGTCTAAAAAGCCCTTGTGCGTTTAGTTTAAGAAATGCTAGTAAAACCAGGTAACTCCCTGCTACTGCTTTTTTAAGCCGCAACTTACCTACTTGATTTTTTAGTAATTACTCAGAATTTTTTTCTATTCCTTTTCAGGGGATCTTAAGAGCTATAACACTGTAAACACTTATTTAACTTGTAGACTCCGGCCCCTTGATAAACAAACAGGGTTCGCTTATGTTATAATATCTCCCATTTCTGGCTCATAAACGGGTTTTCTTTAAGAGATCCAGGGGCCCTTTTATTTAGTTATTTAGTTGCTATTACTTTTTGTATATAGAGCAATCCCCAGTAGGTGTTTGTGATAGATCGGGTGTCACCTAAAGTAAGATTACCTCATTTTTGAGCCCTAGCAAAGACTTTCCGACAAGGGGACTCCCCGTTACAAAAGGAATACTGTCTTAGAATCTATTGCGTGAACTCTTCTTTCTTCTTTGCGAATGCCTTAATTTTAATGTTATACACAGTCCGTAGAGCTTTTAACTTATGTTTATATCAATAGGTTATGCCAAACTTAGAGCCCTTAGGTATTTGACTTCTAGTAGGAGCCCAATCTTATTTTCATTGGGTATCTTAGACCACTAAAGCCTGATAAATTTAAGCAGTTTATTCCTTAACAGAGTACTGGATTTGTAGGTTTTCATTAATTAATAGTAATAGTAAGGACTTACCTGCGGAGTAATAGCCATTCTTTATATCCTATATCTTTTATAGACTGGAGCCTCTTAAAAAAAAATTCTTCTAAACATAAGTTTGATTTTACCTCTAAGCTAGAAAAAGTGTCAGTTGACTTGTCCTATAAAGAATATTGATCCTATTCAGGAAAGGACTCTCCCCGGTCTAAGAGCGCGGATTTGAAAAATATCGCTTAGGAGCCGCTTTAAAAGAGGTTGCACATTGAGGAGCTTGTCGTAAAAAGTAAGAACAAGTTATTGACGATTCTAAATTTAGTACAATCCTTTACATAAAGCCCGCTTTTGCATATACTCCGAAGCGCTTATTTCCGCTAGATTTCAACTTGTAGTGTTCAAAAAAGGACCCAGAAAGTCAGTATGGGACTCAAGTGGTGGGTCATTTTTTTCTAGAAAAAAGCTTAATTTCAGATACAAGAATCTAACTAGATAGGGTTTTAGGAAGAGGTTCAAAAGGCACTTTTGCTTTTAAAATAAATTAAGTCCTTGTATTTTTAGGGTACCTAAGTGTCATGTCATTAAAGGGTTTGCATTTCTAGATCCGTAAATTAAGGATAGAGTGCTTAAATTACACAATAGATCAATAGCTGTTAGATGAATGCCTACAAAACGCGCTGCAACAAGATCTTAAGTTTAGCTCGAAGTCTATCCATCAACGCTGAGTTAAGAATCAATTTCGTGTAATATAATAGATTTTGGAATCGACGGAGGACATAACCTCTACTCTAGTTAAGTAATCAAAGTAAGTTGTGATATCTGAAGCTTATGGAATTATGTAACTATACCGAAGTTACGCTTGTGTAAAAAAAGGACTATCAAGAGGAAAAAGGTATTATCCCGGCCTTAGCAGAGGATAGAGGTTTAATAAAACGAGGATTTGCCTGAGAAATACTTTAAGGCGAGAAGCTCCACTATCGAATATTTTTGCAATTAGGGTAGTTATACTCTAATAATTTTCTATGACCCTTTATTTTGGTATCAATAATATTTGAGTGGTACCTACCAAGTTTTCACACTTATAATTTTTTTTTTGTTTTAGAATGTAAACCGGATAGGAAAAGTTATACAGTGTATCAAAAGCGTAAACCAAATTACATTTGATTAATCTGTGTATTGAGTCATTATTAAAAGTAAAGAAATCCAGCTTGACTTCATAAGAGTTTAGGTGTAAAAAATTAACATCATAATTTAATTTGAGTCTCTTAGGCTGAAGAGTCTTTTGTTTGTCTAAAAACTTTTTTAATCGGCAGTATTACTTAAAGTAAAGGTATTTCTTCTTTTATAATTTCTATTGGATATGCTAGTAGTTTCTTTAATCATTTTAACCAGATAATTTACTTAGTTGCTCTGGATGGAGCAGCTTCAGAAGTCTAATAGAGAATCCGGATCATTTAGTTGCTGCATTCTCTTACCTTTTAACTGCGGGAGTTCTAGAGTCATTTCCTTTTGTACAGGTTATCCTAATTCTATTCAGTATTTAAAAAAGTTTTTCTAAATCAGTAAACTAATATTAAGACAAGGGCAAAAGCCCTTTTAAATACTTCAGCAGCTTGTAGTACAATAATTTCCAGCTCGAGACGTAAAAATTTCTATATAAATGATTTCATTCTCCGTTTCTTTTTATTAAAGAGTCAATAATTACAAAGAAAAGAAGAGTTAAATGGAGTACTGGAAATACCCTAGTAGATTCGTTACTGCAGAAATAAGGAGAAAAAATCCCTGGTATCAAATCAAGTTTACTCCCCAAAGGGATACCAGTAAGCAGGTAGGTAGGTAAAAGAGGAGACGACTATCAGACTCGGGGAAAACTGCCCTAGAAGAAGTTGAAGAATATAGCATCAGAATTGTAAATGTACTTTCCTTACTGGGTACTCCTTAAAAAAAAGTTAAACCAAAAAAAACTTTTTGTATCCTGTGTATCTTCAGTGCTTGGAAAATGATTGACATGTAAACCGTGATTCATAGACCTATTACTTGTACGAAAGAGACCTACCCCCTTGAGAGGGCCCCCTTTTAGAAATACAGGATACCCGGTTCCTAGCTCAGCCCATTTACCAATACCCACTAAAATACCTAGGGAAAACCAAAGTCAATTACCTTTTTCATAAAGCACAAGAAGACTTCTAAATACAAAGAAATCTAAGGAAACCCTGCTAAATTAGAAGCTTCCTTGTGATCTTAAAGCCTGAATGCACCCCCTTTTCCTACGAAACCGCTTCCTTTTTTATAACTCTTCTTTGATTAGAGACGATGCTTAAAAAAAAGGGAGTCATAGGTAAAAACCGCAGTACTTAAGTCTAATAACATGCTTTAGTCTACTTCTGTTTTTTTTTCTATTTGATCTAGTAGTTTTTCCTTAACTTACAGCAATATTTATTAGCCAAATGTTTAAAAGAGCATAGCCGGCAAGCCCTCATTACCCTAGATGTGGATATTATGTATATTTGTGCTGTTGTTCCAATCTGATATCCATCTCATTAAATTGTAAACCCTTACTTGGTTCTTGCAGGGGCTTTAGAGTTGTTAGGTTTTAGTTCTATTAGATTGGTTCTAAAAGAAAAAAAGAGTGGTTCTTAGAGTCCTTTCCTGCTAAATAGAATTAGAACAAGTAGATTTAGAGTTAGGGATTTCTAGTTTCGGATGAGGAATTAGAACAAGGAAGATTTCTAGTTGGGAGTTTAAGATAGCTATTACAGTTGTTAATGAGTTTTAAGATATTTAGTTAATTGGAGGTTCCTTTCATTTCAGGTAATTTATTAGAGTTATAAAAGGAAGGAGTGGATTATGAGTTGGACTGCTAAGAAGAGGAGATTATATTAGAGTGGGCGACAGTCTTTCCAACAGCATTCACCGATTCGACTCATTCTTTAGTTTAGCAACACCGGAATACAAGTACAAGCACTGGCTTACAAGTACAAACAACAGCTTTCGACAGCTTATATATATTCCTTTCTATTAGCAACTGTTCCTAACAAGAGAATCTCTATCTTAGTACCTGTCTTATAACCTATATCTATCTTAGCTATACTTGACTTGTAATCTCTATCTTCTGTATCTTCATACCAGTAATACCTGTACCATAATAGACTCTCTATCCTTTAGAAATCGGCTTTATATAGAAAATATTCTGGAAACCCCTCTGCAATTATTTATAAGAAATTTTGAAACTAATACGGGTCCAAGAGATACTTTATAAACTCACAACTAAATTGGCAGACTTCTTAAGATGTTTTATCCGACCCCAGTAAGGCTTTACTTGAAACACAGACACAAATAAGACAATGTATACTTCATAGGTGGGATATATGCTCCCTCTTTGATTGTAGACCCTTTCCTAACTCTACAGCAGTAAAGTAGTACTATGAGCCCTCCTTTTAGCGCTTAGTAACTAACCCCAAACTTCACCTTTTGATATGTTTATAAAACTTGACTCTTTCTTTTCTGATCCACTAATAAGAACTTAGGAACCAGATCCAACAAACAAGACTAAACTAATAAGGAAACACTCTTAACCTAACAGCTATTCATCACTAAACTAACTAACACTCCAGACACTGAACACCAACTAGAAATAGGTACGAGAGAAGTCATTGGTATAAGTGCCTCTTTTAAGTATTCTCATAAAGAGTAAATACCAGAATCCGTAAATCCTTTGTTTCAGGAAGTGTCCTTTGTGCTAAAACCAAATAAGATATGCGTAAACCAATTGAATTCCACTTGACTTCTTGCTTTTCCGGGATGAGACATATAATGAAAATTCCAAGAACCAAAGTAGGAAAAGCGCTAGCCAAGAAACTTTCATGAAAACTGTACCTTTCTAAGTTTGGGCATAAGTTGAATCTTGTATGCATTTTCAAGTCTCATTTTCCATACATATTAGGGTGGGAGTCCTATAGGAGAAATGGGATACTTTCAGATGCATTTCTGTTGAATTTCAGTTTTCTATTATTATAGAAATTGGAATGAAAAACATAAAATTGTAAATTCCATTCTTTAAAAAACTAAATTCGTGTTACAAATCAAATAAGTAAGAAAGCGGGTTTGAAATAGTAAACTTAGCGGCTTTTAGTATCTCGAAGCCTCATGGGGCATTTTCTTCAAGGTCTACGCGGCTGTGCTATAGTTTTACACTGGATTACGGGGCCCAACCAAAAAGTCTTTTTAACTCTTCTGCTTTAGAAACTCAAGTAGGAGTTAACTAGTTTACTCTTTTTTTATTAGCACGAACTCTTTGGGTAGTAACTCACAAGACCCTCTAAGTTAATTGTAGCTAAATTCAAGTATAGCAATTCAATATTATATATAGTGTAATTGAAAGGTATAAAAATGTAATTTCTATCGGATTTTTTTTGTGAGGAAGTTATGAACTTTGCTTGGAAACTAGACTTAACTCGAGATAAGGTATTTCCGCGAAGCATATGATAAAGGGTTTTTTTTTCAGTATCTTGATTTGAACTCGTTACATTTCTGTTAAATCCCTTTGATACAATATTGGGGAAATTGCCTTTTTAACAGAGAAGAGCATGCGCTATAATTAGAATTTAGCAAGACAATAGTTTCTTTCTATCTACCGATTTGGTTTAAGAGACTCCCGGTTAAACATCTATAAAAAGAATTCTAAAGACTCGCCAGTGCCTTATATAACGGTTTATCACTTCTCTTAACTAACCTGAACCCCTTTGTTATTCCCTCTTGAAAGGGCCTCAATCATCAAATAGAAATCATATCAAAACCCCTATAAATTATTTAGAACAAGAAAAATGTTTTTGTTAACTATATTTGCTTATTTATATGTCAGTCCTATTCGGCACCCTTTATGACTCAACTTTAATTCAGGGTATTTCAAAGTCAGTGTTCGAAGCGTAGCCGGGGATTAAGG
The DNA here is from genome assembly GCA_036897505.1 of Pelargonium transvaalense. Classification (NCBI taxonomy): domain Eukaryota; kingdom Viridiplantae; phylum Streptophyta; class Magnoliopsida; order Geraniales; family Geraniaceae; genus Pelargonium; species Pelargonium transvaalense. Next base: position 12,243 of record JAYMTI010000026.1, on the reverse strand, counting down.
CGGGTACTTTTGGTCAGGGGAGGTATCCTTCTGTGGTATAGCGCAGTTTCCTTTATTAAGGATTGGGCAGATACATAAGGATACTTTGTAATTAACTAAGTGCAATTAGGAAAGGTTTGATAGTGGGAAGGTATACCCTAAATCCCAACTCTTTTATATAATTTAGTTCCTTTTCAAGATGGGTTTTAGAATTAGAATACCCTTAACTCACAGGATAGTCAATTCCCAGCTTATAGCTTATATAAAGTGGAATCCCCAAAAATAAGATTTCCTATCAAATATCTTTCTATTTTCTTTACGGGGTACTTAACTGTCCATTAGAAAAACAACCCAAAAGACTGTCCAAAATGCCTTTTCAGTTTAGTAGTTAGCCCTTTTCTAAGTTAAACAAAATCTTACAATTGAATTCCTTGACCTGTCGCTTTAACTTTATAGGGATTATCATAGACTTTAAAATAACTGCACAGAATATTGTAAAAGGCCTAGACTTCCTTATCAAACCAAGGCATAATGAGAGCATAGGTCTATAGGGGTTGTCGCTGTTGAGGAAATCTAAGTTTATTGGTCGTTCTGGGTTTCTATTCTCTAGAGTACTTTAGTGGAGTTAACTATTCTTTTAGGAAAGAACCAAGTGCACTAAAAAAAGGGGGTTGATTTCTTAAGGAATTCCATCCTTACTTACTAAGAGAAGATTCGTAGAAAAACCCTGTGCAATAAAATTATTTCCACAAAATACACAGACTTTACATACCCTTTATTTTAAGCTTTATCTGCCTTTGTTTTAATATTTTTTTTTTACTATAAGGTAAGTAAACACCTAGACCCAGCAATTTCTAATCCTTTACTTATGTTTGTACAAAGAAAAAAAACAGGCAGTACAAATAAGAGGACTCAGCTACAGGCTAAGAGTGTAGGTATCATGAAAAAAGGTCTAGGTATTAAGAGGCGACAAAGTCGGAGTAAGGAGTTGGTTGTTCCCTTGTTTCTAAGTTTCGGATTCCGGATTAAAGTAAAGGGATAAGGGAGCGATAGAGACTAAAGTAAGTATAGAGGTAGTCTTTTCTTCCTGATCTAGTGTCTCGGGGTAGAGTTTTCCTTTAAGTTAAGGGGGTCGTCTAGATCTTGTTTATGTGGTACCCAAGTTTTGCTGGTAAGTATAGAGTCTCTACTTTTGGGAGCAAGTCAAAGGGGTTAGTTTTATTCTCTTGACAAGGTTTTCCCTTTTATGGCAGGGGATTTTACTAAAAATTAATTTTCAAAGTGTCGAGTATTCTATAAGAATCTTGTTTCCTTTTGACTTGAGAATATTTATTATATAAACGGGGCCCCTAGACTGAGTTAAAAAAGTAGAAAGTAAGAGTCCAAAGAAGGAAACCCCTTTGACATTTTTTGACATTATAGAAGGTACTTTATTAATTCTCCCAAATTCAAGAAGAGAGTATACTAGATCCTAAGTACTATGAGTTAAGTTAAAGGAACTCTGTTAAAAACTCGTGATCCCCCAAAGAAAGTGGCAATATGTGGGTCTAGCTTTTAAGAAGAAGGCTCCTGGTAGAGTTCCTAAGAGAAGTAATCTAGAGAGCTGGTTTAGCTTGAAAGCAAGCTGTCTTCAACTGTACTGCATCTACTGTAACTGGAATTCGAGCAAGAGAAGGTAATTAATTCTATTACAGAGAGAGGGCTGTCTTTGAAAGAGGGTCTCTGTTACTGCTATTGATTGAATGCTAGCCGAGCTAGTGTATTCTGTACTCTGTTTCCTAAACCATCTAATTGAAGGAAGGTGATAGCTAGTGAAAGAAGGTCATGCAGTCGAGTGCAGTCCATCTGATGGCGCTGTCGAATGCAATGTCAATGTGTCAGCATCAACAGTGTCAGCTAGCAAAGGAACCGAAGGCGCATTCGAATGCAAGTTCCTAAACCCTCTAAAGCAAGCTAGCCTAAAAGGTGTATTCAGTATTACAAGCTAGTGTATTAAGCAAATGAATTTGCCTTAGCTATCAACTGACCGAATGCAAGTACTGTAATTCGATAGCAACTGTATCAGCATCAACAAACAGCAGTTAAAGCAACAACAGTATTGGACAGCTTTCCCAACTTCCTTCTTTGCCGACAGCTAAGAACTAAGTGCTACCATTATCTATCTGAACTCCTTTACAAACCCTGAATACAAGACTTCCAAGTCTCGCTACTAAGACAAGTGCTACAAGAAGACATACCATGCTTTCAATTAGCACCACTGGCATTAGCTGGCTCAGTAGCAGGTTACTGACAAGAACAGGTGGATTATTAGTTGGATTTGGTCCTAAGGATCCTAAATGTACAAGTTCTGGAATGAATTAGAAAGTTTCCCTCGGTAAAGCACTACTAAACTCGGTCTATACATCATAATAGGGGTTTAGGAAGATACTCTCACAAAGCAAAGAACTCCTAGTAGTAAATAAGAGCAACTCTCCGGCCCCCCGAGGTTAGATACTTATTGCCTTCCTATTTTTCCTCTCCTCCGGATCCAGTTAACAAAGTCAAGTCACAGGGAAATAGAAAAACCCAAAGAAATTCTTCTTTTCAGGAGTAGTTATACAGAGAGCTTTCTTATACCCCTAAACTTTTTTTTTTCTTTTGCAAGGCATACAGAGCTTTAGTCAGTCTGTTTACACTCTCTATTGAAAAAGTTCTGGGAATCCTAGGAATAAAAGTCTATAAAAGAAAACTTTCTTTTGCATGGGGAAGTTCCTAAAACCAGGTTCTGCCTTAACCTCTTAACCTTTAAGACCCTTAGAAAATCCCGAAATGTTAGGAATAAGGAATGCTTTAGGAGACTCTCTTTATAATATACTTTTTAGAAATGCACGGAATATGCACCTTAGCGGGGATCCTAGAATACCCTTAATTTTATAAGAGTGGCCGTTATGCCCCACTAAGAGATTAAGACCTTTTGTCCAAACACTAAGAATAAAAAAAAAGGCCTAAAGAAAATGTACAATAGGGGTCCCTTTTTGAACCTGGGTAAAATGAATTCGTGTAAACCGCAGTTTCTACAGGCTATAACCCTTCACAACTTCTAAAAAGAGTAAAAAGAAAATCCTTCGAGGATCCAAACCTGACTGAGTATTCTAAGTCTCCGTCTAATTTTTTAAGTGAATATTCCAGTAGTATAACAAAGAATAAACGCCTTATAACCGGATCTCCTGCAATAAAGTTTATCCAAAGTAACCCGCACCTGGAACTCGAATGAGGCTTAATCTTATCTCTTGTTTTTTGATAATGCTTCCTTGGCAAGACTTATCCAAAACTCTTAATTGTAATTGTACAAATAGGACTAAAACCCCTTCTTATTTTTATGCTGTGACAAATTGAGTAAAGTAAAGGTAATTCAGCACACCAAGCCTCGGTTCCAAGGGCTAAAAAACGGCTCTGTTATTTGTCCAATTTTATAGGCTGGCCCAATAGGTATAGACTCAATTCGAATAGTCTGAGGAGAATTATAAGTCAAAATTTTTGAAAAGCCAAGGATTACAAAAACAAATATTTGGAACTATCAAGTTGAGCAATAAGCTTATCCACGGTATTCGGGAGAGTTCTACCAGCTTTTCTTTAGAGTCTTTTATATGCTATTACTTTTTTCAAAGAGTGAGCACTTTTCCGTGATACTTAACTTTAGCTTTTTACTGTAATTTAACTACTTTAGGGGTAACCAAGAACTAAAGACTACTTATCCTGCTACCAATTATAGGTAAAATACACTTGTAAAAAAGCAATCTAGGAGTTTTCCTCTAAGAATACAAGGGGCCTAAGAAAGACAGATTATACATATATCCAATCTAAAGCTCTGAAACTGTGGAATAAGAATCTCTAACATGCAAATGTATTGATTTAATAGCAGGCCTTGTAATGACTAACTTGCTTGAGCTCAAATAACAATTAGAAATAACTGAGAGTGAGAGAAAGCGGTTGAATTGCATTAGCTATCAGATACTAATACTAAATTCCTGTATTCCTTGAAATAATGTCATTCAGCTCCAAAAGAACTGACTTTTCTTTTACAGGGCAAATACAACTCTATATTTAACTAAAAGCTACAGTTGTTGCTATCTATATTTTCTTTTCCGAATACAGTTTCTCTTTGGGAGAGATATTATGCAACTAATCCAGGATACGCTCTCTTGCTCAAATTAGAAAGAATAAATGCTTCAGTATTCGCCGGGATTAGGTAATAAAGGTTAATATACCCACGGGAGTTCTAGATTTACTGATGTAATATACTAAGAAAGTGCTAAAAAGGGAAATACCCTACTCTTATTGACTTCTCTATCCGAGCCTTTTGGATTCTTCGGTTCCTGCTAGAACTAGACCGAAATCTTTTCGTTGGTACGAAATCCCTTTTACTAAGTCTAATATCAAGAGTAATTCTTTTGCGCAATCTATACTTTTAACCCTCTCGCTACTCAAAAATGCGGAATCTTAAGAGTAATAGGGCGTTTTAAGCCCCTTCAGGAAGGGCAAAGTTTTTAGTATTGCCTCGTCTCGGGCAGTATTAGCCCTAGTTTTAGCTTAGTATCCGTGCTTTTGTCTCCTAACGGGGAATTTTTGGGGATATATGAAAGGGAGGTTTAATAATGTAGAAATACGTACTCTCATTCTTAAAAGGTTAAATTTCCCTACTAAGGGCATCTTTTAGAACAATATGAAATTAGAGCCTACAGGGCGGGGGGGGGGTTCCGAGAAAGTCTTCTCCCGCATTGTTTTTTCTATTTATTTAGGGCTTGTTGAAAGAAATCTGCCCCATTGTTGCTTCTTTCCATCCTAGACGCTTCTACAAAAGAGTAACACAAAAAAGAAGTTTCTTCCTGAAGAAGCTTTTTTGTACACCCCCGCAGGAAAGGTCTCTTATCAGTAATGTTTCGGTACTAAGATCATTCAACAGACTAAGCATTTTTTAGACAGTAAGACACTCCGGCTGAAGGGATATTACTTAAAATTCTCTTTGGTTTGATTGGGGAACTCCTTTTACTTACAGGATTAGTTGAGATACATGAATAAGCGCAAACTGTGTTATATAAAAAATAAAAGTGCTATAAAATTGTCAAGTCATCGAGTTACTCTAGTCCCAGTCTGGATTGAATTTATATTATGGTATAATCAATCGTGGCTGAAGTCTAAGTGAAAAATTACCTTTACCGACAGGGAATTGAGTCTTTGGGGGTTGTAAGTTACTCTCACTTTGTGTCCTGTTTCATAGCTTATAGGATAAACTCCTACGCACACACACTAGAATTCGGGGGAAGTAAAAAGTAAAGGGGCTCTATGGCTTGCTAGGCGATTAACATTGAGTGAAAGTTTTAACTAACAAATTTTTGGTAAGTTAAGTAATATGAATTGACTTATATGTCTTGCAATAATTAGGTATAGCATGGAAAAGTTACTTCCTAGTAAAGTTCGCGAAACCAGGTACTTAGAAAAACAAGTGAACAAAGTAAGGCAATTTACGAGATATAGTATTTACAGTAAAGCTTATTCCAGAAAGATACCCGTAATTGAGGATAAAATTTCCTTGTTAAATTGAAATTCAAAATCTCCTTTAGCTGACGTGGGAGCTTAGCCTAGTATTCGCGAGGTACTAGACTTTAAAAGGTTTCCTTAGCAAGCAGTTACTTGTTTGTAGACACCCGATTTCCCTTTTCTATTATAATTATACCGGAAATTCTTATATACGACTAGCTAAAGATAGAACAAAAACTGTAACTAAAGGATTCTAGCTGCTCCTTTTGGAGGCTCTAATTACTCGGGGTACGCCTAATAAAATACTGCTCAAGTATTCTCTGAAGCTTTAGCTCTCAATTTCTCTCAAGGGCAAGGGCTAATAGAAGAGAGTATGCATATAATAAACTGCTGAATTTACGGAGCTATAACGGGCCTTATTTGACAATAAAAAAAACCTCTTAATACAGATAGAAATAGAAATCCCTAGGATATAACCTCCTTTGCAGAGAGTGTTAATACGGAAAGACTCGATGACATAAAGTCGCAAAAAACTACCTACTACTTAAGGGCTCTTTCTATTTATAGGTGCAAGTTTACTCTGAAGACCTAAAAGTTCTGCTCGTCCCTCTAAGGGAATTCTGACTTAATTTGATTTGGCAAAGTCTTGCAAAACCTCTAAGGCGCCCCTCAATCCCCGATAAAATGTGCTATAAAGCTATGCTTTGTACGACTTTTATTTTAGTCTTAACCAATTACATGTCCTTACTTTTCAAAGAAATCCTTTAGTACTTGACTTGAGGAAGTCTTGTTCACTAATAGAGTTGAGTAACTGTAGGGGTTCCCTCTAGACTGGAATTTCTTAGACACTCCTTAACCTAGTATTCTTAGTTTGCTTTTGTTAGATTTACTTGCTTACCTCTAATTCTGGCTTGAAAAGGGTTTATCCCGTATATAACAAGAGATCTTAAAGAAACTTTACTCTAAAACCCTCCTGGTAGACCTGTAGAAAAGGACCGCGTGTTATTTGTCACATTAAATATAGAAGCTGCCAGAGAACACTTACTCCATGCAAGGAATCCCTTGATATAGAGCTATGCTTAGGCTTAATACCAATACGAGAAAGATCTTTCTTATAAAATAAATCAACACCCCCTAACTAGAGAATAAGGAGCAGCTTTCTGTGCCCCTAATACCAGAAATACCAGATGTTTCTTAACTTGAAAAAATAGACAACTTTTTTTTTTGGAAAAGAAATTCCTTTTATTAACAGGAGCCTGCCAGCAAAATGGATTATCCCATACACTTAATTTAATTTCCTAGCAGAAAGTTTAAAACTTCTTCGGAAAGACAAGCGCTCTATTTAGAATTATTAGGGCCTCCTAGACTCGTAATTTGCTGTGATATCAAGCTTCTACCTTCAAGCAAGATAGAGAATTTTTTTTTTATATTCTATAAAGGAAACCTAAAGTTTTCTAATACCCGTTAAAGTAACTGGAGTTGAACTGGTATAACAGTACTTAATACTTATTAAGGTAAGGGCAATACCTTATCGAATTCTGTTACGCTTCAAAAGCAAAAAGTTTGTGTATCGCAGAGTACTTTTCATTAAAAAAACTTCTGTAAATTTCTAAAATGGGAAAAGGGTAACTGGTAGGAATTGAAACCTCGGCATATCCGGGAGCGTATCCAATCCACCTCAAGAAATATAAAGGAATCCTATTAATTTAATATATCCGGTAAGGGATCGAAGAAATGAAAAGAGTTGCTTTCTTACTAGTAGGTAAATTGAGTTTCAGAACTATAGCCTTAACCGAGGATTTAAAAGGATGGGGTTCTACAAATGCCTAGGGACAGCTGGCTGTGAATTTATCCAAGTATAAAAGCCTTTGCATTACCTGTTCAGTACATATAGGAGCTTACCCACCCTTAACTCGATAAAGAGGCTTTTTTCTGTTATGATTATGATAGCTTTTTGCGCTAAAAATAACTTATACCTTTCTTCAAGGACCGTTCTCCACTATAGGGAATACTAGGAATACGACTCCTTATGTTTAACAGTACCCGTTAGAGAACGAGGAACTCTTACTCTTTAAGCGCGCCAGTTACTAGATATTCCAGGGGGTTTCAAACTTGTTTTTTCGAGAAATTTTAATTGGAATTCTAGTCAGATACGACCCAATACCTTTATTAGAACTACTAACCCTATCAGAAAGTGGAAAACAAATAAAATTGACAAGATAGAGAGGCGCGTGTAAGCTCTAACTATATTATAGAAAAGCTGAGCAAACCTCGCAGGAAGAGGTTTTACTGGACCGGGGTAAACACTAACAACACAAGGTCTTTAGGGGCAAAATGGGATTTTAAAGGGTCCAGAGTACTTTATATGTTCCGTTCTAATATCCTATCCACAGGAAACTTTCTTGAGCGTCTGACCTGACTCCTTGCTTTTCAAAAAAAAAACCTTGGCTTCAAAGAAAAGCGACTGCTCTGCCGATATTCTCACTAAAAATGAGAGTACTTTCTTCAATTAATCCTATATCTTTGAATCTTTGAGTTGAGAGAATAACGGGTCTTACCTTCGTAACGCGTTAATATTATCATATTTTGTTTTTGAAGGAAAGAATCTAACTAGAACCTATCAAAACAGTGTTGCTTTAGGAACTTTTAGGCAGGTTTATATAATAATTGGATATTACATTTCAAGGCTTTTCTTGGATTGCTTGCGGAAGAGAATTTGGAAATGCTTCATAAAATACATTCACAAGGGCATTACAAAAGGCTCCCGTTGCTTGGGTAAACTTACTAGAACTTCCTAAAGAACTCCATGATATAGCTGTAGCTAAAACTCTGAAAGCGCGAACCCCTAGTCTTTTGGTAAAACAAGTTAAGGAAAACCGTTATAAGTAGGGTGGGTACCCTTTTCGGGGAACAACTAGGATATGTATTATTAAGTTGTAAATCTGCAGTTTAAGATTCCTTTGCAATCTTGTCAAATTATAAATTTTTGGTATAGATCTCCACGAAAAAGTATACAAGGTCTGTCAAAGAAAATTAGCTAAACGGGTGTCCGGGATATATGAAGTCGGGTACTCTAGAGTTGTTTATAGAAGCAGCAACTTTAACTTACCTCGCAGGATCTTACAGGTTAAACTTGAGTACAAAATTATGAAATAAGGGCTTCAATACTTTCCTATTATAAGTTTAAGTTATAGCCTTAATTTTCGAATAAACTTCACCGGGCTTCGAGGGTCTCGCATAAAGAGAAAGTTTATCTTTCTTTAGAAAACCTATTCGGGCGCCTTTCTCCGGGATAGGATTATTAAATATGATAGGGCACTCGTCAATTTCAGGTTAAAAAAGAAAAGACTTTCTAGAAGGCTGAGGACAACAAATCTAATTTAAATCTTAATGAGAACAATCCCGAAAAACTGAGTTTATGGTTATTTATATGCCCTAAAACGGGTGCTTGAGGCTTTTTGCGTTCGATTTTTTTTTTACTATATCATTTTCAAATTGCTTCCATTTCTTTGCTTTCTAAAGGGAGTTAATTCCCTGTTGGTAATCCTTTCCTTAGACTCTGGAGCTACTTTAGAACTAGAACTGCTTTTAAAGGAACTCCATGGGTAGGGTTGGGCTATCGAAAGCCAAGATTTAGTACTATGAACACGACTGAACCTATGACTCAAGATAAAGTATTAAAATTCCAAAAAGTAGAATGTTAGATGCCCCCTCACCGATCGAATTGCGTGGAAATGGGATCTCAAAAGTCCGCCTTACATTTCACAATAAAAAAAGGAACCAAAGTATAAAGAAAGAACAAGAGCAACCTACGAATACATAAATAGAAACTTGATAGAAAGTATAGCAGGATCTGATTTCAGGAGCAAGGAAGGAAGGGAGTCAGGGATCTTCGTAGAAGTGGGATGTTTTGCACAAAGCTACTTACGTCTAATTACGGGGAACCGAAAGAGGACCTTTTGAGCTAATTGGGGTATACCCTAAACATAGACACTGAGAGGCCGTTTGAGCTGCTATTTATTCTATTTTCATATTCTGGCAGAGGACCCCTTAAATTACGCAGTAGGGGATTCGTATGAGGAAACGCAATTATGTACTTCAAAGGAACATTACGAAGGGGGCTCAGGAGATACTAAACCAACTCTTTGTAGCTGATGACAATTGAGAGACCTTATTTTATTGCACTAAGTTACTAACGGGAGCTCCATCAAAAAAGGGCCCTAGAATGAGTTTTACTAAGACCTTCTTGTGTTACCTAGCTTATAATAAAGGAGTCTTCTTAGAAGCTTACAAGGATAGCATAGAGTAGTTGACTTTGTATAACTAAAAGCAGGAAGAGTGCAAAGCAATGCGAAAGATTTAAGGAACTCTGTAATAACGATAGTAGTTATAGGGACCCTGCCTTGATATAGCATAAACTATTTTGTTTAGATTGTAGGAGCAATTACAATATCTGCTTAATTTAGGAATCAATAGAGGATCGTAACTAGGAGCCCCGTTAGAAAAACCCCTTAACAAGAGCAAGAGTGTAAGGTAAAACGGATAAGAATAGCAATACTGAGTATAAATTTCAAATTAGAGAAGTCATTTTCTAATTAAATGTTAACAGACGCTGACCTAGGTTATTCGGGTGACCGGTATAATTGGTTTTTTATCCACCTTTGTGTAAGAGCAATTACGTAAAGCCTGACTGTAAATTAATTGTTTACGGTAGCTTTGTTTGAAATAAGTACATATAAACTCTTAATATATCTTATAAAAAGTACAAGAATCACATACCCCCTTATTGCATGCATCGCTAGAAGCGCTGCTGGAGTTGTTACCTAATAAAAGAGTTTAAAAAGGTAGGCCGGGACTGGGACTCGCTTTTTTTTGAGGTATTCCATATAGTGTTAGCATGAAAAAGCATACACACTCTTACCCATTATCGGAAACGGATTTCCCTGGCTTTAGGATCCCAAAACTTAGACTCAAGTTAGAAGTTCTTTTTAAAGTATAAACCCTAGCTTGTGTACTTCATTTATGGTTAGGTATTTTCAAAAACCCGGTTATTGGGTATAAAAAACTATAGATTATTCAAGTTCCAAATAGAAGCGGAAAAGCGGTACTTTGGCTAAGTCCAGAACCTTTGTAAAAGAGCTTAAGAGACTCGCAATTCCACACAAAATTCGCTAGAAGGATAAACAGCCCCTATAAAGGGAGACCTTATCCTCTTTCTAGAATGACTTTAACAAGAGTTTTATTTGATTGAAGTGAAGGCTAACTCTAAAGTATTTTGCCCTTGCGCATCGCTCTCAAATTTGAATAACTGGTAATTTTTGACATACTTGTTTCTAGGATAACTAAGGAAATTCTATGAGAGAAAAAGTATTCCTTTGTTAACTCAAGAGAGAAGCGTAAACCATGTAAAAGCATTTTTACTAAACAAAAAACAGCTGCAACACAACATCAAAGTATTGACTTTATAACTAGGCATTTCTCGTATCAAATCTGATATTGGGTCTGAGCTTCCTTTATTTCATTTATTTACAAGAGTATCTCAAAAGGCTGAAGCTATATAGAGACTCCTGAGGGCTTCGTGATATATTTATCAAAGAGACTTGAGCCAAATTACCTTATATAATAAGGAAAAGTACTTATTTTGCTTGAAGAGGGAATCTAATGGGCAAGCTTAGTTAAGATATAACCCCACTCGTGGTTTTCCTACCGTTAGAAAATTAGCGCAGGTTCATAGGGCGTGACATCACTATATACACTATAATACAAAGCTAGAGTAGATTTCTTTAGGGTCTTTCATTCCATAGATCTTCTCTTCTAGAAATCCTTGAAGAATGCTTCTGATCTTATAACGAAAACCGGAAATTTAATATTTAATAGCAAATCCGGGATTAGTAGCGGGGGGCCCTAAAAGTTAATAAATATTATGTTTGAAATAAAAAGGGTGTTAAATGCATTCTATTGTACCAATGCTTTGTTTAGTTTTTAGGAAGGGAAGCTCGATCCAATAAGAAAAAAGTAGTCCGCTACAAGATAAAGTTATCTATTATAGAATAGAAGTTCTTCTTACAAGTTGGTAAGCAAACTCTTATAGAGGTATACAATATATTTTCTTTTTAGAAATTCTCTTTAATCACTTAGGACAAGCTTCAAGAATATTTGAATTAGATTCTGGAACGTGGACTATATAGATAGGAACCCTAAAAAAAACTAGTACAAATGAAACTAACTAAGGAAATATCCCCTCGTAAAATCCCCTATACGCTCTATTCTAGCTCGAAATAATTTTTGGTTTTCCAATTGAGTCTTGCTTTAGTTTAATATACTTTAAACGATAAGAAGGCTTTCTATTTACATATCTAAAACGAGTACCCGCTACTGGGACACACAGGTCCTGCTAGTATTTTATAGACTAAACCGAGAAGAGTACATACAAACCCTTCTGAAATTTACCCATCTTTAAGGGCTTTGTGTATTTATAAGTAGGATAAGCAGTCACTTCTTAATTAAAATTGAAAATACACACCCGGAATATTTTGTCTTTAACCGGAAGAATTCTATTTCTTGATAATAGCTCGACTCTAAAAAAAAACTAACAGGATACCCGGTTCCTAGCTCAGCCCATTTACCAATACCCACTAAAATACCTAGGGAAAACCAAAGTCAATTACCTTTTTCATAAAGCACAAGAAGACTTCTAAATACAAAGAAATCTAAGGAAACCCTGCTAAATTAGAAGCTTCCTTGTGA